>CAWUFW010027657.1:0-25595 GCA_963921515.1 Calotriton arnoldi | reverse complement strand
TGCCATGCAGAGGTCACGTGGGGCACTGAAAGGTGTGGATCCATGTGTGGGGAGATCGGGCGGGGCCTCATAGTCTCATTGTGGAGGCAGCAGAGGGTGCAGCTTGAGACAGCCAGGTTAGGACGGTATTGGCGACTCTGTTCTCTGCTTTTTGTTTGCCCCGGCTCTTGAGTTGAACTGTACACTGAATCGTAGAGACGTGTCTGGAGATTTGGAGGGGATCTGGTGTTAACATAGAGAATTTCTAACAGAGTCCTCTCTCGTTTCCATACCACGTTTTATGTGAAACTGAAAAATTGAAAGGAGAAAGAGAGAAAAGAGAAGTAGATAAGAGTCTTCATAGGTTGGATGTTGCTCCTGTTGCTGTTACTGAAGTGCCTACATACGTGAGGTAGTACTGGAGGACATATTAGAGGATTTTGATATATTTAAGTGTATTAATTTGTGGACTGTTGCTTATTTGAGAAGGTACTTTTTTACACCGTATTTTTAATGATTTATCACAGAACCAGCCAAGGATGTTGGAAGTGAGTAAGGACTTTAGGATCATATCAATTGAACAATAGTTTTGTGGCTTGAGTGGTAATTCCTTAGTTGTGCAACATACAGGTAGGAGCAAGGGAAATGAAACTTCATAGATAGGAGCTTAGAATTAGACCATTACATGTAAAAATTCAACAACTGCTATTTTCAGTGCTAGTCAAGCAGCCAAGCAAATTGCCATATCTACATCAAAAAATTATTATACATAATTTAAAATCTTATTCCATGGAAAGACAAATTCTATTAGAAGATGATTTAAAGGATGGTATAAGAGACTAATCTATAAAGTGCCCTATTAATACCAACACCAATACGGGGGCAATGCCCTACTTCAATGCTTCAGTATCCTTAGCGGGTACTGAAGGTGACAAGGACATTACAAAAATCTCTTTGGTAGCCTCAATTACCTCGGATCTGCTCCTAATGAAATATGCATCATTCCTTGAACTAATAGATTTGTCTTCACAAAACCGCAATAATGTGCCACAACCACAATTCTTAGATCCATCTATATAGAGTATGATGTCCTCGCTTTATTCAGTGTTAACTTTGATGGTAAAATTGATAAATAAACAACTAACTGTTCAAGAACAATCATTGCGCAAACTCACTTCAATGTTAAAATCTTTGACTATCAATTCAAATGCCAGAGCAGTTATGTAGATACATCAACTGATAAACCATCAATAGATTTACTGATGTGTAAGTTGAATAATAGTGAATTATTTAAAAGGGTGTGATATTGAATGTACTAAAGGAGCTAGTTATAATTGAGATATCTGATATTTGTTGTTCTGACCAGCCTCTGAATGGGAAGGATCAGAAATTAATCCATCATAATCCTTCCCTAAAATAAAAATTCAGAGGCTAGGGTGAGGTTGATGCTGCTAAGACTCCGACAACTGTGGAAACTTCACCCAATTTAGTGAACTGGTTCAAAAACAAGAATTTAACAAGAGGCAAAGGATATACAATAATAATAAAAGGAGAAAAGAAAATCAGTCGGTCCCAGTGTCACTGGACTCTTCTACAAAATCATTAAAACCTATAGCAAAAAATAAACACTTGGAAATACGAAGAATAAATGAGAAACAACCCAAAAAGTTTGTTTGGTAATATATCCCAATCGTCGACTGAGTCAGTTTTTGCTAGTGTTCTTCACAGTCCTAACTGCTTTTGCGCCTTTGGCGGGCAAAGAAAAATCAACTATTTTGAACACATACACACATAATCCTTTTTAGAAACAGACATTTTGAATGTTTCTCCAGTGCATATATAACTACTTTAACAAAAGTAGAGAAACTGGAAAATAATTTTACACCCGAATGTCAATTCATTCTATCCAGGACTTGAATCCACAAATTTATAAAGAGATGTTTTTAATAATTGTTTCAAAACAATTTACTCATTACCACTTTAAGATCTCTGTCATTCTCTAATATTCACTGAAATGTTTCCAATTTTGGGCAATCAAGTTTTTATGAATCTGGAACCATTTTTATATTTACGCTCTTCAGCTTATCACTACCAAGGACATCAAGGGGCTGATTACGATGGCAATGAACCCGTCACTGACAGGCTGTCGGTGGCGGGTTCACCGCCATCGTGAGGCCATTCCCACCGGCCAGATTTTGATGGCAGGCAGAAAGCTCGACCGCCACGGATCCAACAGTAGCAACCATTCCGATTGCCTGTTGGACCACCCCTCATCCCCAGAATGGTGGCCGTGCCTAGCAGGCACCGCCAGTCTGATTACTATGCTGGATTCCCACCAGTCTTTCCATGGCGGTTCACCCGCCATGGAAAGGCTGGCTGGCGGGGATGGACTTTGGGGGCCCGTTGCGAGCCCCCCTTGAGCAGGGGCAGTTCGGGTTTTGCACTTGGGGGGGCACCATTTCCCTGCACCATGTGGCAGGCACTGCGTGGTGCCTGCCACGTAGTGCAGGGAAATGCAAAACTTGCATTTTTTCCATTGCAGCGGGTGCTGCAGCCAGCAGCACCCGCCGCAATGGAAAACATGGCACTTGCGGCCGCCGTGGTGGCGGCCGCATTGTAATGCCATATGTGGGACAGCCGCCTTATGGGTGGGCGGTCCCCATCCCCGGGACAATGGCGGACTGACAGAAGTACGTCTGCCATCGTAATCAGGCCCCAAGTTACTGAAATGTAAGGAGCATTTGAAAAAAGGGTGTATTTTTACTCGGAATCCTGGACAGCTTCAGTTTGGAAACATAGGGCCAGATGTACGACACACCAATGTGCAAGTCGCAAATTGCGTCGCATTTGCGACTCGCAAATTGAGATGCACAACAGTGTCTGAGACACTGTTTGCGATTCCCAATGGGGTCGCAAATTGCATGCCTCATGCATATTAATGAGGCTGTCGCAATTTGCGACCCCAGTTGGAATGGCTGGCACTCCCAGGGATGCTGGGGTCAGCAGACCACCATGTCTGGGACTGCTTTTAAATAAAGCAGTCTTTTTTTAAAAAAAATGCAGCCTGTTTTCCTTAAAGAAAAACAGGATGCATTTAAAAATAAAATTAAACTTTTCATTTTTAAGGGCAGGCAGTGGTCCCTGGGACCACTGCCTGCCCTTAAAAAATATTTTGAGAGCCACTCACAAAGGGGAAGTGGTCCCCTGGGGACCCCTTCCTGTTTGCGAGTGGTTTACCACCCTTCAATTGCGGTCGCAAAACAGTCATACATAGCTTCAGGAGTCGCTTTTATGAACGGACGCCCTTGGAACGCCCCTTCCTAATAGCGAGTCGCTAATCCTATTTTGCGAGTCGCAAATTGATTTGCGACTCGCAAATAGGAGTAGTACATGGGCCACCATTTTTTGCAGTCGCAAACGGGTCTAAAACCCATTTGCGCCTGCAAAAACCGTTAGTACATCTGTCCCATAGTTCCTCCTTTCATAACTTGGGTATAGATGTTTCATTGTTTTCTACTAACAATTTCCCTTTTGGCTGTATGGTTTCACATAATATAATACATCCTATGCATCAGCACTACTTACCAATGAACCTAAAATCATCTGCCACAGATCTACAGGTTACTAAACAAAACAAACATAGGCTTGCTAAAGAAATACATGGAGAAATTATGGTTGGGGATAGTCTGACAATAGAAGAAACAAATTGGTCCTCACTTTCAATTATATTAAGCACAGGTTGTTGCTCCTAAACCTGATTGGAAATTTTACAGTTGGAATGATGCTGACTGAGAAGGATTTCTTGCAAACAATTACAAAGTGTTTTCCAGTCCAGCAACTTCTTCTGCGAAAGGATGGCCTAAGTGGGGCATTTGCCCTTTATTAAAAGCAATCTTGAATTGAAAAGCAGTACTATTGATTGCCCTTTTTCAATTTGCCTTTATTATTTATTGGTCATTTTTAAGCACTGATATTTTGAATAAAATACTTATTAGTAATGTATATTTTTCTCCATCTTGCAATTTTGTAACTATGTTGTCTAGGTAAGTGGATGTTTTAGTGACTTCATATGATAGGTTTCCCAATGCAGTTTTGATAGTACTAGGAGATTTTAACATGCAAATAACTAATCATGCATATAGGGAAGGTAGTTTTAGGAATTTACATTTGACCTATGGTATATTGCCTTCAACTTTGATAAATAAGAACAGCAATATTCCCACAAGTGGCTTATTAGCCTGAGCAATTAAGTTAAATAGTTACCTAATTCATTGTAGATTTAATGATTTGTAAGTTGATAACTATTCTTGGCAAAGAGGCATCCAATGTTCATTGATTGATTATATATCTATCAACTATCTGGGTTCGAGAACAGTATTGAAATTTGAAATTAAACCAAATGCTTAAAGTGATCATTGTTAAGCTTATACTTCTTTAGCTATGTCAATTCCTCCATTTGAAAAAAAAACTGGGGCGACCTACGGAATGGAAGTCATTGTGAGAAATAATATTATGGTTCCGCATTCCATTCAGAATGTTATTAGTCATTTTAAAAATTTGAAAATTCTATTATGCTATTTAACACTACTGTTCACTAGGTCAAACTATTCTACTTCTCTCCCAAAATGAACACATAATTTAAAGTTGTATGAGAAAAAAACAAACACACAAAAGTAGAATAGAAACAATTTAAGGAAAATATGGTTGCTAAAAAATGGTTTTCATTGCACTCAGCCATAATACGTGGCTATGTACATAGATTCTGGTTGGTAATTGAGAAACGTCTATTGAAGGATTGCCCTAAAAAGTATCATAGTAAATGAGGAGAAATGGCGCATTAATTTTTCCAAACATCACAGTGTAACAAAAGCAATACAGCCAGCTATTGTCCCCATTACCACTGTCTCCCATTATTCTTAGACTAACTTTACAACTGAGGCTCCTGCCTATTGAGCAATCTGGTTTTAGAGAATAGTAAGCCACTATTGATAGCATCGTAAACATAAGTATGCTCTGAGAGAGATATGTAAGTCAACAGAAATTAAAACTTTACCTAGCTTTTGTGGATTTTAGCAGTGCGTTTGAATGTACGGAATGGGCCACTATACGGCACAAATTAAATCAATTTGGCATCCTGTTTGACCTTTCACATCCACAGATAAATTTACATTTGGATAATTGGATACTAAGGGGCCGATTCCGATCTCGGTCGGAGGCGCACCCAATACTATTCGGTCGGGGAAAAAAGCCATGCAGCCAGTTTCCCGACCGATCCGTATCAGTACACCGAACGAGCAAGTATGATGCGCACAACAGCAAAAATCCCGGCCGAGCCGTACTCACCCAAACCAGGTCCTGTTCTCCGACCGAGGCGAATCCGGAAACGCCGAATCGAGTCGCACGGAAGGGAAAATGCAGCCCCGTCCGGCCGGACAAGTACGATGCGCTTTCCGTACGCGCCGAACCCGTCGCTACGCACGGCACGTCAAAGCATCCGGGAGCGCACATAAGCTCCGAATCGCGCCACAACACGATCCACGGCTACGAGGCGAGACACAGCACCGACGAGGCCGACGCGGCGGCGAGGACGAAGCCAAGCGACGAGGACGACGCGCGAAGCAACGAGAAGGACGAGCGAGCACGAGACCAACCATGAATCCCTT
Source organism: Calotriton arnoldi (assembly GCA_963921515.1). Classification (NCBI taxonomy): domain Eukaryota; kingdom Metazoa; phylum Chordata; class Amphibia; order Caudata; family Salamandridae; genus Calotriton; species Calotriton arnoldi. Next base: position 19,953 of record CAWUFW010027657.1, on the reverse strand, counting down.
CGTCCCGATCATGCCAATATTCTACATCTACTACCGGAACAGGCACGGACGCGTACGGCGCAGAAGGTAAGTCAGACACCAACCACAAAACACATACAACACGTACTACGACACATCACACACACATACACTGGGAATCTGAATATACTTACACCAGCAACAGCAGCACCATAGGGGCGGGATGCCCATCACCAATGCCACATATGCACACAGGGGCCTGAATGCGCGCCACCAACCCAACCCAGGGGGCTGGATGCCAACCACTACTACCACCCTCACCCAGGGGGGCAGGATGCCCACCACTACTACCACCCTTAGCCAGGGGGCTGGATGCCTACCACCACCCTTAGCCAGGGGGCTGGATGCCTACCACTACTACCACCCCCACCCAGGGGGCAGGATGCCTACCACTACTACCACCCTCACCCAGGGGGGCAGGATGCCCACCACTACTACCACCCTCAGCCAGGGGGGCTGGATGCCTACCACTACTACCACCCTCAGCCAGGGGGCAGGATGCCTACCACTACTACCACCCTCACCCAGGGGGCAGGATGCCCACCACTACTACCACCCTTAGCCAGGGGGCTGGATGCCTACCACCACCCTTAGCCAGGGGGGCTGGATGCCTACCACTACTACCACCCCCACCCAGGGGGCAGGATGCCTACCACTACTACCACCCTCACCCAGGGGGGCAGGATGCCCACCACTACTACCACCCTTAGCCAGGGGGGCTGGATGCCTACCACTACTACCACCCTCAACCAGGGGGCAGGATGCCTACCACTACTACCACCCTCACCCAGGGGGGGCAGGATGCCCACCACTACTACCACCCTTAGCCAGGGGGGCTGGATGCCTACCACTACTACCACCCTCAACCAGGGGGGGCAGGATGCCTACCACTACTACCACCCTTAGCCAGGGGGCAGGATGCCCACCACTACTACCACCCTTAGCCAGGGGGGCTGGATGCCTACCACCACCCTTAGCCAGGGGGGCTGGATGCCTACCACTACTACCACCCTCAGCCAGGGGGCAGGATGCCTACCACTACTACCACCCTCACCCAGGGGGCAGGATGCCCACCACTACTACCACCCTTAGCCAGGGGGCTGGATGCCTACCACCACCCTTAGCCAGGGGGGCTGGATGCCTACCACTACTACCACCCCCACCCAGGGGGGCAGGATGCCTACCACTACTACCACCCTCACCCAGGGGGCAGGATGCCCACCACTACTACCACCCTTAGCCAGGGGGGCTGGATGCCTACCACTACTACCACCTCAGCCAGGGGGGCAGGATGCCTACCACTACTACCACCCTCACCCAGGGGGCAGGATGCCCACCACTACTACCACCCTTAGCCAGGGGGCTGGATGCCTACCACTACTACCACCCTCAGCCAGGGGGGCAGGATGCCTACCACTACTACCACCCTTAGCCAGGGGGCAGGATGCCCACCACTACTGCCACCCTTAGCCAGGGGGGCTGGATGCCTACCACCACCACTTAGCCAGGGGGCTGGATGCCTACCACTACTACCACCCTCAACCAGGGGGGCAGGATGCCTACCACTACTACCACCCTCACCCAGGGGGGCAGGATGCCCACCACTACTACCACCCTTAGCCAGGGGGCTGGATGCCTACCACTACTACCACCCTCAGCCAGGGGGGCAGGATGCCTACCACTACTACCACCCTCACCCAGGGGGGCAGGATGCCTACCACTACTACCACCCTTAGCCAGGGGGCAGGATGCCCACCACTACTACCACCCTTAGCCAGGGGGCTGGATGCCTACCACCACCCTTAGCCAGGGGGCTGGATGCCTACCACTACTACCACCCTCAACCAGGGGGGCAGGATGCCTACCACTACTACCACCCTCACCCAGGGGGGCAGGATGCCCACCACTACTACCACCCTTAGCCAGGGGGGCTGGATGCCTACCACCACCCTTAGCCAGGGGGGCTGGATGCCTACCACTACTACCACCCTCAACCAGGGGGGCAGGATGCCTACCACTACTACCACCCTCACCCAGGGGGGCAGGATGCCCACCACTACTACCACCCTCAGCCAGGGGGGCAGGATGCCCACCACTACTACCACCCTTAGCCAGGGGGCTGGATGCCTACCACTACTACCACCCTCAGCCAGGGGGCAGGATGCCTACCACTACTACCACCCTTAGCCAGGGGGCAGGATGCCCACCACTACTACCACCCTCAGCCAGGGGGGCTGGATGCCTACCACTCTACCACCCTTAGCCAGGGGGGCTGGATGCCCTACCACTACTACCACCCCCACCCAGGGGGGCAGGATGCCTACCACTACTACCACCCTCACCCAGGGGGGCAGGATGCCCACCACTACTACCACCCTTAGCCAGGGGGGCTGGATGCCTACCACTACTACCACCCTCAACCAGGGGGGCAGGATGCCTACCACTACTACCACCCTTAGCCAGGGGGCAGGATGCCTACCACTACTACCACCCTCACCCAGGGGGCAGGATGCCTACCACTACTACCACCCTCACCCAGGGGGCAGGATGCCCACCACTACTACCACCCTTAGCCAGGGGGGCTGGATGCCTACCACTACTACCACCCTCAACCAGGGGGCAGGATGCCTACCACTACTACCACCCTCACCCAGGGGGCAGGATGCCCACCACTACTACCACCCTTAGCCAGGGGGCTGGATGCCTACCACTACTACCACCCTCAACCAGGGGGGCAGGATGCCTACCACTACTACCACCCTCACCCAGGGGGCAGGATGCCCACCACTACTACCACCCTTAGCCAGGGGGGCTGGATGCCTACCACCACCCTTAGCCAGGGGGGCTGGATGCCTACCACTACTACCACCCTCACCCAGGGGGGCAGGATGCCTACCACTACTACCACCCTCACCCAGGGGGCAGGATGCCCACCACTACTACCACCCTTAGCCAGGGGGGCTGGATGCCTACCACTACTACCACCCTCAACCAGGGGGGCAGGATGCCTACCACTACTACCACCCTTAGCCAGGGGGCAGGATGCCCACCACTACTACCACCCTTAGCCAGGGGGCTGGATGCCTACCACCACCCTTAGCCAGGGGGCTGGATGCCTACCACCACCCTTAGCCAGGGGGCTGGATGCCTACCACTACTACCACCCCCACTCATAGGATGGACAATGCATGACACAACAAGCACACCACAACCTAGGGAATGCAAGATTAAGACATCCCCCCACCACCATGACAAGCGTGTGAGCAGGCTGTGTCAAATGCCTACAACACCGAACATGACATTGAACATACAATGTGACCCCCTAGCACATGTGCCACACATATATGTGTGTGGCACCCACAATGCAAGCAGCCCATGACCATTGTGGCAATGGGGCCTAAACCCCCATCATCACAGTGACCAAAAGGCAAGTGTGGGGTCCATAGCTGAAGCACATTTTGACCATTGTGGCAATGGGGCCTAAACCCCCATCATCACAGTGACCAAAAGGTAAGTGTGGGGTCCATAGCTGAAGCACAGTTTGACCATTGTGGCAATGGGGTCTAAACCCCCATCATCACAGTGACCAAAAGGCAAGTGTGGGGTCCATAGCTGAAGCACATTTTGACCATTGTGGCAATGGGGTCTACACCCTCATCATCACAGTGACCAAAAGGTAATTGTTGACAAAGAAAGAGCTGCAACTGCCAAACTGCATGGATCATTCCTGGTCACAGAACCAAAAACTCATCTGTGGCAAAGTAGTGTATGTGTCCCATTGCAACATAAATTGGGGGAGCCAAATACTGCAGTGCAAATGAAACATTCCTTTGGCCATGTGCAGACAAACAACACCCATGGTGGCTGAGACCGTCAACAGTCATCAATGACACAATGACAGAAGTGACCATCAGAATGCAGAACCACATATTTGCACCAATGGGCACACAAATGCAGATACCCTGTGGAGACAGCAGATGTGAGGTGAACAGATACCATACCATGGCAGCAATGGGACACACAAACCATGATCACTGTGCTGACCGATGACCTAGGAGTCCCAGGGACAGCAGGGGAAACACACCAAACAACATACAGCCAATGGCACACCCAAGATATGCCAATGCAGTGGTGCAGATGCACAAACACAAACAGGCAGACCAACACTGTCATCATACACAGCAGGTGAGGGGTGGGGGTGCCATTGTCCCCAGGCAACAACACAACACATGAGGAGAGCTGAATACCAATCATACAGATGTGCATACACTGCCACACTAAGGTAACTCATGGATCCAAATCCCCTATGTGGGCAAGCAGGCATTGACAGGTGAGAGGGAGCACAAAACACACATGTCACACAGGCACGTAGGAACAACAACTGACACAGCAAGTCACAGACACACCACAGCACCACCCCCAGGGCCCCCACAATGTGGTGACCCTGGGCTGAAGAAAAATACCACTGTGATGACAAAGCTAAATGTCGTTCACACTGTGAACCACAGTCAGGTGTCCTGAGCAACTAACTACCATCACACCTACACAAGCACAAATCAATCAGCATGGCCAGTAAGCCAAGGCCAACATGGAGGCAGGGGACTAGCCGGGCAACAACTCTCATCTGCACACACTCAACACCACACCCCTCGACCTCCAACAATGTGCAGCAGTGAAGTACACATGCACTGGTGACATTGCACATGCACCCATTACTATTCCAGGGTGGTGGGTGGGAACCAAGGTGTAGAAACACATCACACATGGACACTCAACAAGACTCCTGAATGTCTGACACACTGCACACTACGCTGTACATGGACATGACGGCAATACCACACCGACCAATGGGATCCCAGCCACAGTCACACACCAATGAAGAAACCAAGGTCACCCACAAAGAACACACATAGACAACAACCAACATTGCAGCCCGGACCCTAAGGAGTGCCAGCAGTCACACACACAACGTGTCACAATCACTGAAAGATAACACAAACTGGAAATCACATGACAGGGGCAAACAACAAGTGCCAAAGGGAAACCTGACTGTGACCCATCTGCGTCAGCACACAAACTCTGCCCTGACAGCAAACACACCTATGGGTGACACCCTGATGACCAGTAATGTGCCATGCACCCACATCACAGAGAACACAGGGAGAAGACTTTGGGGGAACATAGCTCAAGTCAGCAAGCATCACAAACAGGTACAACACTAGGGATCACAGCATGCGCAGATGAATGGAAGTGAACACACAGACATGCACATACAACACACACCTTGGGCGCAGGCAATGTCACACGTGTACACACTGCCATGAGGGGACTCCACTCCTGTGTGAGGAAAGCTGTGCCATATGTTGCCTCAGTAGGGCCCCATCATGTCAGCTGAGCACTTGGTCACACAATCAACAATTAGCACCAAATGAGGGCTCCCATCACATCAGCCTGGTCATGGATGTGCCAACGGAATCATCAGCACAGATCCAACACACTTGTATAGCAATGTTGCACTGACTACACGGATGAGTCCCTCCCCATTGATGCCCAAACCTGCATGTCCACTGGAGATGGCAACACGGTCAGGGAAGTAGACAAATGCAACGATGGCAGGCACAACAGATGTGCAGGGGTGGAAGCCACAGATGTGAAATTGCCAATGTAAGTAGGAAACCCATTGCCAAATACTGAACACATGACACCCTCAGATGCTGCTATTGATGACATGGATACACCACATGATAGGACACATTCCCCCTGGACCACATGGGTTCCTGCACAGTAACACTTCATAATCATGAGACCAGATATCACCATCACTGCAGCAAGGGCATGGTTAGCTGCACCAACAACATGTACATCTGAAGCATGAGCACTAGAGAAAAGAAAGTTGCTTTATTCAGCATATGTGTTGCAGGCCAAAGCAGAAGTCCGTGAAAAAAAGCAAAGGCCAATGGCCAGTCCATTGTCAAAGTTCACAACAGGGTGACACTGGCAGATGTCACCCTACGCATGCCTGCACAATACCAGGGACAATCCACTAGGAGGGGCAACCGGGGGGCAGGCCAGGCACCTGCAGGGACAGGATCAGGGCTCACCAGGGGAGTCAGGGAAGGGGTGGTGGGTGCTGGAGAGCCACTGACAACTGCAGTGGAGGTGTCTGACATGGTGTGTGCCGGCACAACTGGGGGGCATGACACAGATGTCGTGGGTGCCGGCACAACTGCAGTGGACCCTGCAGATGGGGTGGACAGGTCCGCCACTGCAGTGCCCAAGTCAGACAGGGCGGTAGTGGACTCCACTGCAGTGCCTACCTCCAGGGGAGGAGAATGGGGAACAGGCAAGGTGGGTTGGACAGAGGGGGAGGACACCCTCACCACATCAGTGGCACAGACAAGCGCAGCGGGGGTGTGGTGCTGGGAGAGCAAGTGGCAGGGGAGAAGGCCGGAGCATCTTGGGGATGGTATATCTGTGGGTGGGGGAACCTGGGGCAGGGTGTGGTGGGGGCACCTGTGCAGTGGGGGCCTGAGGGATGGAGGACGGAGACCTTGTGCCTGAGCTGCAGGGCGGTGGCGGGGTCTTGCTCTTAGCACTCCGGGGGACTTGCGGGTGGGGGCCTCAGTCCGTCTGCGCCTGGGGGAGGGTGTCCGGGGGCGAGGGCACTCTGCTCCGTGTGGGTGGGCTTCCTCTTCCCCCGGGATGCTGGAGCAGCTTCATCGGTGGGGAAGAGGCCGAGGTCACAGAGGAAGAGCTGCTGTGACTTTGGGGTTGCAGGTGAGGCAAGGGAGGGTGCTTTGGAGGGAGAGGGAACTGAGGACTGCGCAGTGCATGTGGATGCGTGTGTGTGTTCCAGGGCCCCATCCCCTGTGAGTCTGGCTTCAGTCCCCTGAATGTGCTTGCGTGTGCGTTTTGTCATTGGCGTGTGTGTCAGTGTGCTGGATGTGTGTGTGCTGGTGTGTGCCAGTGTGTGTGTGCCTGGGATGGGTAAGGTGCTGGGGAGTGTGGATGGAGCAAAGGCAGGAGGGGTGAGGGACCGTTTGAGGAGGGACACTGCTGCCGTCAGGGAGGAGTCCATGGACCTATTGCCCCTCTGTAGGTCAGACATGCCCGATGAGATGCCCTCCATGAACGACACCAGCTGAGTCAACAGCGCGGTGTGCGCATGGAGGACACTCAGCATGGCTGTCTGCCCTACATGGAGCTGGCGAAGGAGGTACACAGACTCCTCACTCAGGGCAGCAGGGGACACAGGGGCAGGGGGTGCGGTGCCTGGCCCAAAGGAGACACGCTCCCGGACATGGGAGCCTCCACGGACCTGGGGAATGGGAGCCGATGGGAGGGCGGTGGTGGTGCTGGTGGTGGCGGGGACAGCAACACTAGCTGGGGTGTGGTGGCTGCTGACACCCGCCTCCACAAGGGAGTCATCCTCCGAGTTGCTCTGGTCCTCAGCTGAGGTGGATGCTGCTGAGGACTCCTCGGTGTGGCTCCCCTCGCCCTCCGTGCCACTGGGTCCCTCCGACCACTCCTCGGCTGCTGACCCAGTCTGGCTCTCCGGCTCCTCCTGGTCCGTGGAGCTGTCCCCTTCCGTGGCCGTGGATGTATCTGCAAACAATGGGGAAACAGACAGACATCAGTCACCTGCACATAACGCACACACCACTGTGAGCACAGCACATCACAGAGCAAGCCCTGGCATCATTAGTTGTACATTGCTAAAAGTGCACTAATTGAACAGGAGAAGTCAATTGTCAGTCTGATGCCAAGCATGGCACTCACATCCCACATGGCCTTGCACCCATCTGTCTGGTGTCTGTTGGATTGCAACACCCCAGTGTTGACACATGCACCAAGTACACAGTAGTTGGACAGTGCAGAGGACACGGTGTGGACACATCACAGCTCTTGCCACTGAGTCAGTACAGGTTTACGGATGTAAGGGATGCCCAGAGTCAAATAGGAAATGCATGTGATGCATACCAGCGACAGACACCATGATGCACCCATGTCCTGATAGCCAGCGCCACTATGGTGTGCATGTAGCACATGTCACTCCCCTGCAGGATCACCAATCAGTAGACACATGCCATGGCGGAGGCATGACTGCAAAGTCATACATCACTGTCTCAGTGATGTATGACTTTGCAGCCAGACAACAACACTCTGCACTGTGTCACAATAGTAGGTCATGGGGAATGCAAGTCCTGGAGCTGCACAAGTGCACATGTACATCCCCCCACAACACATCCTCTTAACCCTCATCTGTCCAGGTCATACCTATTGGACATATGGGAGACCTGTGACACTACCCTACATGTCAGAATACAGGCATTGTGTAAGCAATGGACCCACCCATGATGCCCACCACAGAGTCAGGGAAACAGATGCTGTCTCCCACCTTGAGTCAAGCAAACTGCAAGGACACAGTCCTAAGTGACAGAATTCCCTGCATGTAAGGGCCACACCTGGGTATCAGATGAGGAGTGGGCAGTGCACAATAGAGGGACATGGCTCCTGGACAACATGACTGCTGTACTGTGGCAGTTCAACCTGGCCCGAGGAGGGCACATAACATGTTAGACAGAGTACACAGTGCAGTCTTTGACTCACCCCCTCCTTGCTGCTCTCTGGCCTTCAGCTGCCCATCCAGGTCTGGAAAGACCACCGCCAGGATCCTGAGCATGTGGGGGTCAGGGTCCGTGTTCCGCCCCTCCTGCGAGGAGGCGACAGCTTCAGCTGGACCCGTGCAATCCTCCGGGTCCAGCCCCGAAGGTCCTGCCACCTCTTTTGGCAGTTGCGGATCCGGCGCTTGTAGACCCCCACGGACCGGACAGCCCGGACGATGTCCTTCCAGATCTCATGCTTCCGATGGGCAGAAGCCTGTCAGGATGACAAAGTGATAAGGACATTACTACACATGCAACATATCCGTGCATGACACAGTTGCATATACATGTCGCAATCACAGGGGCACATGGTGTACCCAGGCAGTGCACGGCTGCCCATGGACAGTTTTCCAGAAGTCACTACATGGTATCATAGCATGGGGAGTAAAACCCTGTTCAGAAGCACTGTCACTGCACCATACCTGTCCAGTGCAAGTCACTACACACTATGGGGGGTGACAACTACTCAGTGAGCCTGCTAGCCAGTGGTGTGCTGACTCTCAGCCTTGCTAGTCAGACAAAATGCACATTCAGAAAGGCAGTGCACAGAACACTCACCTGCTCCCCTGGTGTCCCATACAGCTTGCTGTACTGTGGAAGTAGGCTGTCCAGCAGGGCCTGGTTCTCTTCAAGGCTGAAGGCTGGGGCTCTCTCCACAGTACGTGCCATTGCAGGGTCCAGAGGGGCAGAGACAGCAGCAGTGCAGTGGCAGATGTCGTCCTGGAGCATGTAGTGCAGGCAAGTGGGCTCTCAGGGGAACATGCAGCAATATATATGTGCTGGAGAGGCAGATACTGTCCCTTGTGTCCAAAGTGATAGGTCCAAGTCGTTTGCATCTTCTGAATCTGGCCAATCCATGGAATAGCAGCACCAAAACACGCCCACAGCATCCTTCAAATCTTCAACTTCATGACATACATTATTTTGCAACATTGTTGTGGGTGACCAACTGATTTTCCAGCAACCGACTCGTTCGAATATTCAAAAACGCGTCCGTTGCCAGGCAAGCCCATTGTCAATGGGTGCGCACCGATCGGTCCATTGCTGTTCAACGCGCACAGGGGTACAACGCGTACCCGCACACATTGAAAGCAATGGGCCGGCCGGAGGCACCGATCGGTCCATTGCTGTTCAACGCGCACAGGGGTACAACGCGTACCCGCACACATTGAATGCAATGGGCCGGCCGGAGGCACCGATCGGTCCATTGCAGTACAACGCGCACAGGGGTACAACGCGTACCCGCACACATTGAATGCAATGGGCCGGCCGGAGGCACCGATCGGTCCATTGCAGTACAACGCGCACAGGGGTACAACGCGTACCCGCACACATTGAATGCAATGGGCCGGCCGGAGGCACCGATCGGTCCATTGCTGTTCAACGCGCACAGGGGTACAACGCGTACCCGCACACATTGAATGCAATGGGCCGGCCGGAGGCACCGATCGGTCCATTGCTGTTCAACGCGCACAGGGGTACAACGCGTACCCGCACACATTGAATGCAATGGGCCGGCCGGAGGCACCGATCGGTCCATTGCAGTACAACGCATCACTGTACATGTGACTGGCATATGTCAGCATGCCTGTCTCAGATGGACATATGCCAGCCACAGATAGCTCCCAGGGAGTGAGGGGCACACCTACATCACGACAGCCTGTCCAAACCTTATCATAAGGCATGTAAGGCTGCATTTCCTATTGTGTGTATGTTGGTGTACATGTTGTCCTGTGGGTGTCACCTGTGGGCAGCCACCCCCAGGCTGTGCACGTGTTCATGGGGACAGGATCATGGGTGTTACGTGTACGTGACCACTGTGATGTGCAACTGTTCATATCTGTGCATGTGCCATGGTCACATTTCACAGTGGTGTTTGTGTATGTCATGTCACATACCCCGTGAGTCCCATGTGGGACGGTATGTTTGAGCCAGGGTGTCCCAGTGGCACAATAGTGATGGCCCTCCACAGTCTTTGTGCATGTAGTGTTTACAATGTCTCTGATTTCATGTGCACAATGGGAGACAGTCTCCACATCCACGTTGTGTGTGCATGGACTCTGATGTTGTGCGTGTGTGTCACAGACGTCCATGGCTCTCCTGCCATGGCAAGTGTGGCCACTACCTGTGGGGGTCATGTTTGTTTTGTTGTGGTGTACACATGATACTCCAGGTGATGCCAGTGTCCATGTGGCATTACAGGGTCCCTGGGAATGTGCCTGTCGTTGAGCTGTGGTGCCTGGGGCACATCTGTCCTCACATGTCACTGGGGGGTGACTGTGACACAGCATCATGATATCCAATGGGCCAACCTGGGACAAATTGATGCCACCTGTAGGACCGTGTTGACAGATGTTGGCCATGTATGTACCATAAATGTCGTTCCGGTACTGCACACTTCATGTAGTTGTGCCTCATGATGATGTATGTTGGGATCTTGAGTGTGTTCAATGCCGCATATGTGGGGTGACTGACGATCTTGCTTACTTCTCCTCTGCACTGCAGGGCTCCTGCTGTCCATCGGCCATTCCCAGACCTGGCAACGATGGTGGAACGGGACAGCATCCGACGGTACCGCTTCACCAGGCAGCTGATTGAGGATTTGGCAGTGCAGTTGTCCCCACATTTGCAGCCTGGCCGGCCGTATCCTACAGCGCTGACCCCCAAGGTGAAGGTGATGGCAGCCCTACACTTCTTTGCCACCGGTACCTTCCAACATACTGTGGCGTCTGCTGGTGGGATGTCACAGACCATGTTCAGCCGTGTGCTCCGCGATGTTTTGGCGGCAATGTTGCTCTTCCTGAACCGGTACATCTATTTCCCTAGACTGCGACGACTCACTGACGTGAAGAGTGACTTTTATGCCCTGGGGAGGATGCCGCATGTCATTGGCTCCATTGATGGGACACATGTGGCTTTGGTACCACCACAGGCCCAGGAGCAGGCCTACAGGAACCGCAAGCACTACCACTCGGTCAATGCACTGGTGGTGTGTCTTGCAGACATGACCATCACACACGTGTGTGCCCGTTTCCCTGGTTCAGCACACGATGCCTTTGTGATGAGGAGTAGTCGCATCCCCAGGTTGATGGCACAGATGCAGAACCAGCGTGCCTGGCTTGTCGGTGTGTACTGACTTTGTGCCATTGTGTGTGATCTGATCTGTAGTATTCCGCCCACTTTTCCAAGTCAGCTGATGTGCACTTGTCTGTCCGTAGGTGACTCGGGATACCCCAACATGCCGTGGTTGCTGACACCCCTCAGGAACCCTGTGACACCTGCCCAGATGCGCTACAATGAGGCACATGGTCGGACCAGGAGAGTGATTGAGCGGACCTTTGGTCTCCTGAAGAGCCGCTTCCGCTGCCTGGACAAGACCGGAGGGTCCCTCCCATATGCCCCTGCGAAAGTGTGCAAGATTATCATCGTCTGCTGCATGCTCCACAACCTGGCAGTGCGGAAGGAGTTGCCTCTCATCCAGGATGACGATGACCAACATCCGCCACCTGTGGAGGATCCTGGCCTGGACCACGATGCCAGTGACGATGATGATGGTGATGGTGATGGTGATGTCCGCACACAGCTCATCACCAACTTCTTTAGCTGAATGTGAGTATCCTGAGGTGTCATGTGAATGATGTGAGTTGGCATGATGTGTGGGTGGTGCTCTGGTGCTGTTGGAGTGTGTCCATGGGCTACTTGACAGGATGTGTGTTGCGATGTGTGGTGACAGGTGGGCTGTACTCCCCAACAGTGTTGACATGCTAACTTGGTTCTGGGTGGGTATCTTGTAACATGTATTGTGCATGAGTTTTGCTGTTCTGTCCTGTACTGCATTGCTTTTGACTGTGTGTCATTTCTGTCCTTCACAGGGTACTTTCAGATTCGTTTGGTGAACTGTGTCCACCGACGACGTGATTGCACATCCAGGCTGGTAGCTGTTGTGTCCCTACAGGTGATGTGCGCCACACCCATGGACTTCCTTCAGTCTACAGTTGTTGACTGTGTGCCCGCTGCCAGGTGGGATTACCTTGCATCTGTAGTGGTTACAGCATGTTGCAACTGTGTAATAAACCTGTGCTTCACTTTGTGATGTGCGTTGTCTGTGGTCACACATTTGACTGCCATTTGCTTACTGCACCTGTGGGCTACTTGACTACAACTGGGAATGGGTGTGGTGTCTGTGCATTGCACCGTCTTCCCTGGCAACATCAGTGTAGGCAATGAGTCAGATGGCCTAGGTGTGTATGTGTTGTGTAGCCCTGGTGGTGTGTCTCCCTCATATGTGTCACGTTGCCTGTACTCACATGCCTGTGTTGTCCTTGCTGTTGCAGTTCGCATACACTGTGTAATTTTGCAGTTCATCATCCCCATAACAGCACCCACGTTGGAATCACGACAGAGGCAAGTATGGTGTATTAGTGTGTTTATTGTGATAATAGTGCATAGGATGGATTGTGCTGTACATGAATCTTGCAATCCCAAGTTCCTAGATGAATAGAAAGTCCAGGTAGACAGGATCCCCAGTATCGGGGCCACTGTTGTCTGACACATTGTTCCAACTTATACTCCCCATGCAATGTGTGGGAGTAGTGTTGCCATCAACAGGGTGAACAGTCTGTGCACAAAGGCGAAAATCCAGAACAGGTTCAGGCTTCCTGGGAGTTGCGCTTGGCCATCAGCCTCTCACTTTCCCCTCCTCGGACGACCCCTCTTCTTGGGGGGGGGCCCTCAAGTGCAGGCTGCTGCGGTGCAGGGGACTCTCCGCCAGAGTCCTCCTCCCTCCCTGTGGCAGTTGCAGTTTGTTCGGTACCAGATGTTGTTGGCACACAGGGAGGTGTGGACTGGTTGCTGTTCATCTGGCGGAGGCATTGTAAAATGTCCCTGTGCACCGCCGTCATCTCATGTAGTACATCCCACTTGGACTCCACGCGGGTCATGTGGGAGTCCACACGTGACATGTGGGAGTCCACACGTGACATGTGTGACTCCACTTGGGACATGTGGGAGTCCAAGCGGGCATGATGGGCAGCCTGCTGCTGTTTAATGTCTCTGAGGAGCCCCACTACCTGGCTGAGCTCTCCGGTGCTGGACTGGTACGCATCAGCTATGCGTACCAGTTGTGGGTCTTCATGCACACCAGCAACGTCTGCAAGCAGCGACCTCTGTCTCCCACCCCTCCCACCACCCCTGCTGACATGTGCAGTGTGTGCAGTTGCACGCACAGATAACCCTGGTCCACCTTGGGGGTTGGTGGTGGTGGTGGTGTCCATGGCCCCAGGTTGGTCCAGGGTCACTGCGCTGGTGTTGTTCCTTATTCTGTCCATGTCGGCAGGGATGGTATTCGTGGTGACAGTCGTTGGAGGGGTGGGTGCAGGGGGTGCAGCTGGTGGACCTGCTGGTGCTGCAGCTGGTGGTCCTGCTGGTGCAGCATGTTGACTTGCACCGGATGTGCCAGGTTGTTCTTCATCGTCCGAGGAGGACAGAGGCTGTACGACGCCAGTGAGCTCGGCATCCTCTTGAGCCTGGGACTGGGACTCCTCAGCGTCTGCTGCTGTGTCCCTATCATCACCTGTTTTTGGGAGACACAAACAATGTATGTCATGTTTCTGCAGGCATCAGTGGTTGACACACCTGACAGTTGTGACTGTGCCTCGGGGTGCGGGCCTGTACATTGTATTGTCCTAAGTCGTCACAGTCAGGGGTTGATATTGGTGTGGCACATTGTCCTGCATTATTTGGGCATTTCTATGTATTCTCTGGGGTGTGAACATGGTCTGCATTGATTGTGTTTGGTTGACAGCCAGACCTCCTTCCCACCCACCCACCCACCCAGTCAGTTATCCCACCATGGAACGTGCTTGCATTGCAGGGAGTGTAAGTTGTCTCTCAGGATGTCAGTCAGTGGTGTCCTGCTGTTTGTTGGTGCACAGTTGGCAGCAGGGCCTTGTGCTCCCCACAGCAGTAGCCAGTGTCAGCCATCTTGTGAGTCCTTCTCCACTCCCTGTGATGTGAGCATGGTTCAGGGTGGTGTTGATGGGACAGTTGTGGGGGTGAGCTATGTCTGTGACTACGTCTCCCATCATGCTATTGCCTCCACCCCCCTTCCCAGCATGCCCATGCTTCCTTCCTTTTGACTCTGCTTCCCTGTGGGGTGGGCTGGCTGTGCTGACAGGATGGCTGGGAGTGTTGTCCTGGCAGTTGTTTGGCTAAGAGTCCCAAGAGTGTCCCTGTGCTTCACACAACATAACCCAGGGTGGTGGTGCTTTGTGGGATCTTGTGTTAGGATGGAGGGCATTGCATTCTACCAGGTGGGTACTGTGGAGTTTGTGTTGGGGGGGTGTGAGGGGAGGTGCTGGTGACTATAGTCAGTGCTGCAAGTCCCCCTTCCCACCCAGCCAGCCAGATAGCCCACCATGGAACGTGCTTGCATTGCAGGGAGTGGAAGTTGTCTCTCAGGATGTCAGTCAGTGGTGTCCTGCTGTTTGTTGGTGCACAGTTGGCAGCAGGGCCTTGTGCTCCCCACAGCAGTAGCCAGTGTCAGCCATCTTGTGAGTCCTTCTCCACTCCCTGTGATGTGAGCATGGTTCAGGGTGGTGTTGATGGGACAGTTGTGGGGGTGAGCTATGTCTGTGACTACGACTCCCATCATGCTATTGCCTCCACCCCCCTTCCCAGCATGCCCATGCTTCCTTCCTTTTGACTCTGCTTCCCTGTGGGGTGGGCTGGCTGTGCTGACAGGATGGCTGGGAGTGTTGTCCTGGCAGTTGTTTGGCTAAGAGTCCCAAGAGTGTCCCTGTGCTTCACACAACATAACCCAGGGTGGTGGTGCTTTGTGGGATCTTGTGTTAGGATGGAGGGCATTGCATTCTACCAGGTGGGTACTGTGGAGTTTGTGTTGGGGGGGTGTGAGGGGAGGTGCTGGTGACTATAGTCAGTGCTGCAAGTCCCCCTTCCCACCCAGCCAGCCAGATAGCCCAACATGGAACGTGCTTGCATTGCAGGGAGTGGAAGTTGTCTCTCAGGATGTCAGTCAGTGGTGTCCTGCTGTTTGTTGGTGCACAGTTGGCAGCAGGGCCTTGTGCTCCCCACAGCAGTAGCCAGTGTCAGCCATCTTGTGAGTCCTTCTCCACTCCCTGTGATGTGAGCATGGTTCAGGGTGGTGTTGATGGGACAGTTGTGGGGGTGAGCTATGTCTGTGACTACGTCTCCCATCATGCTATTGCCTCCACCCCCTTCCCAGCATGCCCATGCTTCCTTCCTTTTGACTCTGCTTCCCTGTGGGGTGGGCTGGCTGTGCTGACAGGATGGCTGGGAGTGTTGTCCTGGCAGTTGTTTGGCTAAGAGTCCCAAGAGTGTCCCTGTGCTTCACACAACATAACCCAGGGTGGTGGTGCTTTGTGGGATCTTGTGTTAGGATGGAGGGCATTGCATTCTACCAGGTGGGTACTGTGGAGTTTGTGTTGGGGGGGTGTGAGGGGAGGTGCTGGTGACTATAGTCAGTGCTGCAAGTCCCCCTTCCCACCCAGCCAGCCAGATAGCCCAACATGGAACGTGCTTGCATTGCAGGGAGTGGAAGTTGTCTCTCAGGATGTCAGTCAGTGGTGTCCTGCTGTTTGTTGGTGCACAGTTGGCAGCAGGGCCTTGTGCTCCCCACAGCAGTAGCCAGTGTCAGCCATCTTGTGAGTCCTTCTCCACTCCCTGTGATGTGAGCATGGTTCAGGGTGGTGTTGATGGGACAGTTGTGGGGGTGAGCTATGTCTGTGACTACGTCTCCCATCATGCTATTGCCTCCACCCCCTTCCCAGCATGCCCATGCTTCCTTCCTTTTGACTCTGCTTCCCTGTGGGGTGGGCTGGCTGTGCTGACAGGATGGCTGGGAGTGTTGTCCTGGCAGTTGTTTGGCTAAGAGTCCCAAGAGTGTCCCTGTGCTTCACACAACATAACCCAGGGTGGTGGTGCTTTGTGGGATCTTGTGTTAGGATGGAGGGCATTGCATTCTACCAGGTGGGTACTGTGGAGTTTGTGTTGGGGGGGGGTGTGAGGGGAGGTGCTGGTGACTATAGTCAGTGCTGCAAGTCCCCCTTCCCACCCAGCCAGCCAGATAGCCCACCATGGAACGTGCTTGCATTGCAGGGAGTGGAAGTTGTCTCTCAGGATGTCAGTCAGTGGTGTCCTGCTGTTTGTTGGTGCACAGTTGGCAGCAGGGCCTTGTGCTCCCCACAGCAGTAGCCAGTGTCAGCCATCTTGTGAGTCCTTCTCCACTCCCTGTGATGTGAGCATGGTTCAGGGTGGTGTTGATGGGACAGTTGTGGGGGGGCAATATGTGTGACTGCGACTCCCATGATGCTATTGGCTACACTGACTTGGCCAGCATACACAGAATTCCTTCCTTTGAGTGGTCTTCACTGTGTGTTGGTGTTGTTGTGGTGGCTACATGTGTGGATGTGTGTGTTAGTTCTATTTGTGCCACTGCCTAGCTGTAGTTGTGGTTGTGTTTGTACATGTGTTGGCACAGTTGGATGTGACTTTTTTGATGGCATGTGTTGTGTTTATCTGACTGACATACACATTTTGGGATGATTCTGTTCTAGTTGCTGTGTAATTGCTATGTGTGCATGGTTTGACTCTCCCCTTGACAGTGATGTGTGTGTTTTGTGGCAGTTTATTGTGTACATTTGTTGTGTACTCACCAGGCTCTGGGATGTTCTCTAGTCCATATACGCTCACTGGCGGAAGGATGGCCCGCACCTTCTCCTCCCAGGGCCTGAGGTATATTGGCTTGGCAGGAGGGCCACTGCCGGTCTGTTGGCTGTTGCTGTAGTCTATCTTCAGCAGGTCCCGTACCCTCCTGCGCACGTCATACCACCTGTTCTGGATGTCCGTCTTTGTGCGCCGACATGATGATTGGGCGTTCACCCTGTTGATGATCCTCTCCCACATCTTGGTTTTCTGCGACATGGGGGTCTGTTGGACCAGAGTGCCAAACAGCTGTGGCTCCACCCTGAGGATCTCGTCTACCAGGACTTCCAATTCACAATCTAGGAACTTGGGATTCTTCTTGGGGGGCATGGTGATGGGTGGTGATGGTGAGTGATGTGTGTGTTGGTGTGCAGGTGAGGGTGTGTGAGTGTGTGTTTTGCTGGGTGTATGTGAGGTAGGTATTTGTTGGTGTGCTGATGGTGTGTGGCTTGTGTGAGGGATGAGCTGTGGGTGTGTGGTTGCTTTCTCTTGGGTGCTGGCAGTGAAATGGCATTTGCAAAGGCTCATGGTAGTGATTTGTGTCCTTTATATAGGTGGAGTTGTGGGTGTGTCTTTGTTCTCTGTCCCCACCCCCCAGTGTTTATTGGCTTGGTAATTGCTTGTTTGGCCTTTTTTTGGTAGATTTTTCCTTTGTGCTGTTTGTGTATGTTGGAAACGTTCTTGTGACCGAGTCGGACCCTGCATTGGTCTCGTACGGTGTTTTCCGTTTCGTTCACGCTGTGTTTGTGCAGTTTTGTATGCTGCGTACGCGTCGGTCGCGGTGTATTGTGTTGCTTCGGCTCGGTTTTGTATGCGTGTCGGTCGTACGGCTTGTCCTCCGTCCGACTCGGTCGTGTTTTCGCGCCTTGCATCGTACTTTGCGGGTTGGAGTTGGCGGGTACGATTCGGTCGGATTTGTTCCGGGTGCGTGTCGGTCGGTTGGATTCGCGTGTTTTTCCGGCCGGATTGCTATTTTCCGAGCGGCTCGGTCGGTCGGCTTGGTTTCCTGACGTGTCGGTCGGATTTATCGCGGCTTGCATCGTACTTGGCGTGTCGGGCGCCACTGGTACGTGTCGGTCGGTATTTTTTCCGGATCCGAGTCGGTCGGTGCTTTTTCCGGCCCGAATCGGAATCGACCCCTAATTCTTTTGTGATCCTCAAATGCAAATTCTGGGAAAATTGAGTTAAAGAATGCTTTGAAACAAGGATTCATATTTGCCCCATGTTATTTTCTCGCTATCTGACTTTCCAAATTTCATAAGACAAAGTCTTTTCTTCCAAAAGCATACTGAAAAATTCACTTTAATGTATGCAGATGTCTTAGTTTTAATGGATCTCTCTCCAGTAGGATTGCAGAGGCAGATTGACACTTTGACCGCTTTCTCTGAACAAAATAATTTTTCGGTTAACTAAGGGAAAACTAAAATCATGGCAATTAGTGCCCAGTGGTTAAAAGTCCCAGAACATATTGGATTTATAAATGAAAAAAACTAGAGATAGTGATAGATTATACATATCTAGGAGTAAATGGGGCAAATAATCTTTTATTGACCATAGATGATAGCCTTCAGTATTCTAAAGCAAAATTCACCGGATATGGTTTAATTCAATTTTTTAGAGCTCAAGGCAAAAGAACTGTTCAATCACTACTCAATGTTTATATTGCAAAAATCACAACAATAACCCAATATGCAATTGAGGCTTGTGCTATAATCTGTATAGCTAAACTGTCATCTGTAGAATCTCAACTTTGGAAACATTTACTTAGGCCTTAGTATATCAAGTGTAATTCAAATGATTTGTTTTGAATTGGGGTTAACAAGTCTAAATTTTCAAGCTTATAGCCAGATAATCTGTTATTCTTTTAACCTTTGAAAAAGTTCTGAATAGTCATAAAAAATATTATATCACAAGAACTCAACTATGATGTGAATAATACCTACACATATTAAAAAATATTGTTCATCTGCATAAATCTGTTATGGACTAATTACGAGGAAGTCTTATCTAAATATAAACTGTTAGTCTGTGAGGTCATGGGTAAATAAATTAATTCAACTAAATGTCTTGTGTTAATTACCAGCTTTGTTAAAAAATAAAAAGATTACATTTCAAATGCCATACTTTAAAAGTTGGAGAAATGCAATTTTATATGAAAGCTAATATTTGTATAGTAGATAGAGGACTTTTCAAGAAGTTTAAATTTGGACTGTTGTCAATAGGTGAAACTGTTTGGCATAAAGCAAATGGGTCTAGCATTCATCCTAATTGTCAGTTTTGTGGGGCTGATATACAAGATTTACATCATGTACTGTTCTATTGCCCTGGACTATTGAACTATCATGCAAAATTTATCAGACTTAAGTTTTCAAGATATCTAGCACACACACTCATGAGGAATCACTTCATTTTTTGCTAAATCCACATACAGTGAATATTTGTTATCAGTTGTTTAAATTCTTTAGGTCTTTTCCTAACTATAATTTCATTTTACAAAAATAGTCTATGAATAATAATTTTAAATATC
>CAWUFW010027656.1:0-25601 GCA_963921515.1 Calotriton arnoldi | reverse complement strand
GGCAGCAGCACGCGGCTGCGGCGGCCCGGGCTGGTGGTGGCGATGACTCTCGTCGTGCAGCTCCGTGTTGGGCTCACGGCGGCAGCAGCGCTCTCCTAGCTGCGGGCACAGGGTCAGACTGATTTGCATATGGCCATGTCTGAACTGGGGTGGTGGAGTGAGCTAAAGAATGATGATGGATTAAACCCAGATCAGTTGACTGGGGGTGAGTGTTTGATTTGCTCTAACGCTCCGTCCAACATCCCCTTTGGTATCGCGTTGGACGGGGACCCAGCACGTAGCTTCTCGAAGAAGCGGAGACAGTGACAGGCGGACTCCCACCGACCACAGTTCTCGATGGCAGTGGTCCGCAAAGTGCACTCGCAGCGATTCAGGCACTCTGGGAGAGGCGGGCCCTCAGCGGCAGCTGCACGCGGCTTGCAAAGATATTTTTTATTTAAATAATACATTTGCATTATTCTTATGTTTGTTTATATTAAGTTATATTGATTTATATTTTTAACTATTTTGAATCATGTAAATTAATTTAACATTATTTTCAATGGAGTTTTAAGTCCCTACCTCCACTGATTTCTATGGAAGGGTGTTGCAGTACCAGTGGTTGGCCCTGTGTGATGCTGGATCCACTTCAGCTCTGAGATCGAATAATTTACTACCATATTGGATCTCTTTTTGGTTGTAGTAACTTTAGAAGGGCAGTTTTTGAATACTAATGGCCTTACGTTTTTGTGGGTGGGTGCATATCCTCCCTAAACCCCTCTCTAATCCTCAATTAACCCCTCTTTACTCCTCCTTAAGGCATTGCTCTTTAATAGTAAGTATTCTCCATTTCCCAACCAGTCCCCCTGTCTCACCAACAGTTACTACTAAAGCATATACTTACTTGTCCGGAGACTCCACAGTCGGGAGTAGATGTCTGCAGAGACAAAAATAGTTGAGGTGGAGGAAGAACCTCCACATCTAGGTTTCTGAATGGCACTTTCTAGAACTTTTGTAGTACTCTTGTAGTAATCTCAGTAATGCTCTATGCATCTTGTAGTGATGCTGAAAAAAAAATGAAGGGGAGGAGCTGTAGTTTGGGGGATAGAGCTGCTGACTGTAAAACTTGGGGCCCATTTTTGAGTTGCAGTGCCCTCAGTGCTTAATTCAACATCAATCAATCAATAAATCAGGATTTGTAGAGTGCAGCAGCAGCACCCGTGAGGGTCTGGAGGCACTGAGAGATCATTTTGCATGTTCTGCTATTGGTTGAACACCCAGGTCTTGAGGTCCTTCCAGAACTGCTGGAGTGATGGTGAGGCACTGAGGTGCAGGGGCCGGTTGTTCCAGGCCTTAGCCACCAGGTGGGAGAAGGAGTGGCCTCCACTTTTTGTCCGGCAGATGCGTCAGATGGCTGGTAGGGAAAGGGATTCAGAGCATAGTTTCCTGGTGGGTTGGTGGAAATTTATTTGGATGTTGTGGTACACCGGACCTTTGTTGTGCCGTGCCTTGTAAGTATGGGCGAGCTGCTTGAACTGGCATCTCTTTGCGTCTGGCAGCCAGTGGAGTTTCCTGAGGTGAGGGGTGATGTGTGTCCATCTGAGGAGGTCGAGAATGAGTCTAGCTGCTGTGTTCTGGATAGTCTGGAGTTTCATAATGAGTTGGGCCATGATTCCTACATAGAGGGAGTTGCAATAGTCTAGTCTGCTGGTGATGAGAGCTTGTGTGACTATTTGCCTGGTGTTGGGTGGGAGCCATCTGAAGACCTTCCTGAGCATTCGGAGGGTGAGGAAGCAGGCGGAGGAGACGGTACTTGCCTGCTACTTCATGCATAGCTCTCTGTAGAGGATAGTGCAGAGGTTGTGGGCATGTTCAGTGGGTTTGGGAGTAGGGCCCAGCTAGGGTGGCCACCATTCGTTGTTGCAGAGGGTATCCTTGCCTTTCCCAGAGATTAGTACTTCTGTCTTGTCAGTGTTGAGTTTGAGTCAGTTGTTGCTCATCCAGGGGGCCCGTCTTACATGCATCTTTGGAACTTGTCCTTGGTGGCCATTGGGTGGTTGGTCAGGGAGAGGATGAGTTGGGTGTTGTCAGCATAGGAGATGATGTTAAGTCTGTGGCTCTTGATGATGTTGGCCAGGGGTGTCATGTACACATTGAAGAGGGTTGAGCTGAGGGATGAGCCTGCAGGTGATGTTCTTAGGGAGTGAAGAGTAGTGAGGGAGGATGACCTTCTGAGTTCTTCCTGTGAGGTAGGATGCAATCCACTTGAGGGCTGCTCCCTGGATTCCAATTTGGTGGAGTCTGTTGATCAGTGTGTGGTGGGATACAGTGTTGAAAGCTGCTGAGAGGTTGAGGAGGATGCGAGCTGCTGTTTTTCCGTGGTCTAGCAACAGTCTGATGTCATCCATGGCTGCAACTCGGGCTGTCTCAGTGCTGTAGCTTGCCCTGAAGCCAGATTAGAAGGGGTCCAGAAGGTTGTGGTTCTCCAGCTGTCTAGTGAGCTGGATGTTGATGGCTTTCAGTGGCTTCATGTTGGCGTGTTTCCATTTCTGGGGGATGTGGGAAGTGATGATTGAGGAGTTGAAGACGTTGGTGAGTTCTTTGCTGATGGGTTGATTGCCAAGGTTGAAGGCATGATGGGGGCAGGGGTCTGCTGGGGCTCCGGAATGGATAGATCTCATGATGGAAACTGTTTCCTTCTCAGTGAGGGTGTTCCACAAGATGAGCTGGTCCAGGTGTGCATCAGTCGGTGTGATGCGGTTGATGCCGTCCTCAACAATGGGTTGGGATGCAAAGACTTGGTAGATGGTGATGATTCTGTTGTGAAAAATGTCCACGAGGGTGTGATGTTTTTAGTTGCCGAAGGGTTGGTGAATTCCTTGACTATGTTGAAAAGTTCCTTGCTATTGTTGGAGCTGTCCTTGATGCGGGTGGCTAGGGTGGTCTTCTTGGTGTGCTTCAGGAGGTGGTGGTATCGATTGAGGGCATCTTTGAAGTGTTTTCAGTCCTCGAGGGTCTTACTGGCACTCAATCTTCTTTCATTGCTAATTTGCAAATTGCAAAAAACATCACGTGATTCTGAGCAAGCCACTTAATGCCCTGTGCCCAAAAATGTGAAACATGTCAGTGTAATACAACGTCATGTTCTTGATCTCATAAATCATCCCCCAACACCCGACATAATGTATAGCTCTATGTTGCTCCCTAACTAGGTTGGCACTATATAACTACCTATACACGTATAAAGAAGGTTCCATATTAACTACCTTGTGCTTCTATTTGACGTTTAGCACCTTGAAAAGTCACTGTACTGTGCTGAGAGTAAATGTTGTTTATTGCACTTGGCACTGCATTAGTGTGCATTATTTATTACCTATCACTTTAAAGCACGCCTATGTTCCCTGCAATTAATGGCATTAGCTGTACAGAAAATTAATTTCTCTCAATTACAAAACTTAATTTTAAGCAACAAAATCACTGATGCCAGTTATAACACAGTTGGTGAATTCATTCATATGTGCTATTTTGAATTTAGAGTGACTGGTAACATATTCATAGAAGAATAGATTTAGAATATATGGATTACTGAAAAATGACAGACATCATCATCGATTGACCTGGCTCACTTGATTACCAAATATCAACTTTAGTGTGTTCCTGTAATGTACTAACTGTTAATATAACCATGTGGTATTTGTTTATTTTAATTCTCTTCATGCAGTTACCGAAGTGCATGGAACTGTTGAGGCTACACTCAATTTGTTTTCCCCATTGTCTCCCCTCTCCAATTTCTTTTTTAGAATCGCAAAATAAAGGTTGTGTGTACAACTTGATGTGGTTTACATTGCGCACAGTGAGAGGGGGAATCCAATATTCTTAAAAGCACAACGTTCACCGATGGCATGTTGAACAATAGTAGACACAAAGCTCAGGCTGTAAGAAAGGAGCACTACTGGAGTTTAAAGAGCATGTTTGATCTCAAAATCAATTCCATGTTTCCAGGCGTTACATGGAAGGAACTGCTACTCTTTTCTGCTGAGTGGGGGCAGGATCTTCTTCCTCTTCCCTTGTCTGTGGACCTGGGAACAGAGAGGTGCAGACTTAATGCGTGCATGGGCTGAATTTTGACAACTTTATCCTTAATGATAGATTCTTATGGGTGGACTGGAATCCTGGAAGAGACCCTGTTTGTGATCTAGCAGATATAATTTAGCTTGTTAAAGTGCCTTCTCTTTGAAACTCATTTGATTAAGGATGACTAACAGTGTTTGGTAGTCCAATAGTTTTCCATGAGCAGTCAGCACGAAAACGTATTTATGACATTCAAATCAAACACTCTAGTGTATGCAGTGCCGTAGGTTAGAGTTAACCTATGTTGACATCATTGGCAGTGTTGAATGGAAGGAAAGAGGGAAAGAGAAAGAAAAAGAAAGCTAGATAGAGGGAGAGAGAAGATTTGTATTCTTTGGGGTAAGACAAACTCATAAAGAGAGCTATTCAAACAAGAAGAAAAGAAAAAGTTAATCAAAGAAAGTAACATTGCCTTTAATTTTGACTTAGAACTCACAACCAGGTATACAGCAAGATTTGAACACATAACCTTGGGAGTAAGAGTCAGAGACCTTAATAAGTAGGCCACAGTGACTCATGAGTAATCTGCACAAAGACTTATATATCACATTCCAATCAAACACTCCAGTGTATGCAGTGCCGTAGGTTAGATTTCACCTACGTTGATATCATTGACAGTGTTGAATGGAAGGAAAGAGGGGGATAGTAAGAAAAAGAAAGCAAGATAGAAGGAGAGAGAAGATTTGTATTCTTTGGAGTAAGACGACCTCTGAAAGAGAGATATTCAAACAAGGAAAAAAGGAAAACATTTATCAAAGAAAATAACATTGCCTTTATTTTTGACCGAGATCTCAAAACCAGTGAAAAAACAGGATTTGAACACAGAACCTTTAAAATAAGAGTCTGTGACGTTATCCACTAGGCCACAGTGGCTCATGAGTCATCTACACAAAAACATACATATGACATTCAAATCAAACACTCCAGTGTATGTAGTGCCATAGGTTAGAGTTCACATATATTGACATCATTGATAGTGTTGAATGGAAGGAAAGAGGGAGAGAGACAAAGAAAGTGAGACAGAGTGAGATAGAGATCTGTATTCTTCGGGGTAAGACAAACTCATAAAGAGAGATATTCAAACAAGGAGAAAAGAAAAACATTTATCAAAGAAAGTAACATTGCCTTTATTTTTGACTGAGAACTCACAACCAGTGAAACACCAGGATGTGAACATAAAACCTTTGGAGGAAAAGTCTTCAACCTTAAACACTAGGCCATGGTGACTCATGAGTATGCTACACAAAAACATATATATGACATGTGAATCAAACACTCCAGTTTATGCAGTGCATAGTTTGTAGTTCACATATTTTTACATCAATGGCAGTGTTGAATGGAAGGAAAGAGGGAGAGAGAGAAAAAGAAAGCGAGAAAGAGGGAGAAAGAAGATTTGTGTTCTTTGTGGTAAGACAAACTCGTAAAGAGAGAGATTCAAATGAGGAGAAAAGAAAAACATTTATCAAAGAAACTAACATTGCCTTTACTTTTGACTGAGAACTCAAAACCAGAGCAACACCAGGCTTTGAACACATAACCTTTGCAGTAAGAGTCTGCAACCTTAACCACTCGGCCATGGTGACCAAGGAGTATAGTGCACAAAAAGGCATATATGACATTCGAATCAAACACTCGAGTGTATGCAGTGCCGTGGGACAGAGTTCTCCTATGTTGACATCATTGACAGTGTTGAATGGAAGGAAAGAGGGAGAGAGAAAAAAAGAAAGCGAGACAGAGGGAGAGAGAAGATTTTTATTCTTTGGGATAAGACATACTTGTAAAGAGAGATATTCAAACAAGGAGAAATTAAAAAACAAATTCCAACATTTATCAGAGAAAGAACCATTGCGTATAATTTTACTCAGAAACTACAACCATTGGAACACCAGGATTTAAACACATAACTTTTGGAGTAAAAGTCAGAAACCTTAACCAGTTGTCCATAGCAGCTCATAAGTAAACTGCACGAAAACTTATATATGACATTTGAATCAAACACTCCAGTGTATGCCGTGCCATAGGTTAAAGTTCACCTACATTGACATCATTGACAGTGTTGAATGGAAGGAAAGAGGGACAGAGAGAGAAATAGAAAGCGAGACAGAGGGAGAGCGAAGATTTGTACTCTTTGGGTTAAGATGAACTCATAAAGAGAGATATTCAAACAAGGAGAAAAGAAAAACATTTTCCAACATTTATCAGAGAAAGTATCATTGCCTGTAATTTGACTTCAAAAACAAAAACCATTGAAAGCCCAGTATTTGAACACATATCCTTTAGAGTATGAGTCAAAGACCTTAACCACTAGGCCACCGTGACTCATGAGTAGTCTGTACGAAAACCTATATATGACATTCGAATCAAACACTCCAGTTTATGCAGTGCCATTGGTTAAAGTTCACCTATGTTGACATCATTGGCAGTGTTGAATGGAAGGAAAGAGGGAGAGAGAGAGAAAAAGAAAGCGAGAAAGAGGGAGAGAGAAGATTTGTATTATTTGTGGTAAGACGAACTCATAAAGAGAGATATTCCAACAAGGAGAAAGAAAAAACGTATTCAAAGAAAGTAACATTGCCTTTACTTTTCACTGAGAACTCACAACCAGAGAAACACCAGGATTTGAATACCTAACCTTTGGAGTAAGAGTCTGTGACCTTAAACACTAGGCCACGGTGACTCATGAGTTCACTAAACAAAAATGTATATATGACATTCAAATCAAACACTCCAGTGTGTGCAATGCCATAGGTTAGTGTTCACCTATATTGACATCATTGACAGTGTTGAATGGAAGGAAAGAGGGAGAGAGAGAGATAAAGAAAGCGAGACAGAGGGAGAGAGAAGATTTGTATTCTTTAGGGTAAGACATACTTGTAAAAAGAGATATTCAAACAAGGAGAAAAGAAAAACACCAACTCACCTCGAGGGCCTTCTTGGGCTAAGTTGCAGAGGTCGTCTACTGTGACATTACCATGAAGGCCCAAACTAAGCAACAAGTTACACCAGCTTTGGGTCACAAAAGTGATGAAAACTTGACAAAAGTGTAAAACTGGGATTTACTTTCCAGCACAAAACTTGTTTTGAATTAGAAAACAGCACTAAAACTACTCAAAGAAGCACTATGCACTAATTTGTGTCAACGATGACCCAAACATTGAGTAATGTTGTAGAAAAGTTCACTCTTCTCTTCAAATTTTCCCAACTTTGCATTTGTGCTACAATATACAACACTCATTTAAGCATGTATGAGTTTTAATCCATGTCTATGCATTGTATTTTTTATTGCAAGGGTACCCTAACGAGTACAAACCTATATTAGACATCACACAGACACCTTTGCACCATATTTCAAGGGGATCTATTTGGCACAAGGTGGTCTAAAGTATGCCAGCGCAGAGGAGAGATAAACAGCACCATATCTTTGCAGATAATATGCTGTTCTTCTCTCTCTCTTTGATGCAACACAGCAGAGCATCTTTGGTTGCTGTGCTGCATCACAGCAAAGTAAGCAAATCTGCCTCAAAGTTTCTGCTATTTTTGAGAGTGAAAGTGAACTTGAAATTCATCTAACAGCATGTTTTCCCGATTAAGCCATTGACAAAGAGTTATCTCTACCCTCTCTGTTAGATTTATTTTAAAAAGGATATATATGTATAGGTGCAGATATTACTGCATAACTGTTATCAAAAGTCTGTTTTGTCATTAACCCTTCCAGTGCTCATGACGGAGCGGTTCCGTCATGAGCCACGGTGGGCGTGTGCTCATGACGGAACCGCTCCATCAAGGCACCCACTCATGGGTGAAGCGCTGGCGCTCCCCCATGGGCAGCCCAACATCGTGCCACAAAGGGGGATGGCAGCGGAAGAGCTTCCGCTGCCACCTCCGTCCCCCTCGGCAATCCTGTGACGTCAGCACGCACAGCGCGTGCCGACGTCATCAGGAAGCGCTAGGGACGCCTGGAAGCCATTTGCTTCCAGGCGTCCAAGGAGGAAGGGTCAGTGTTTGTGCTCCGGTGGGGTGGGGGCCAGATCCACATGCCTTGAGGCATCGGGGGAGAGGAAACAGTGTTTCCTCTCCCCTGATGTCTCAATGCAGGGCATTCCTGCTGCACGATCGCGCACAGCGTCGCGATCGTGCAGCAGCAATGCCCCCACTAGACACCAGGGATGTCTTTTTATATAAAGGAAGCGAGCCCTTGAGCAAGGGTCGCTTCCTTAGGAGGCACATTTATTTGAAGACTTTTCTGCCCCCCCGCCCCCCCCGGGGACAGATCGCCCGATTTTATGGGCGTTTCTGGCCCCAGGGGGGCAGAAAAGCCCACTAGAGCCAGGGAGTTTTATTTTTATTAAATTGGAAGTGACCCCTTGGGCAAGGGTCACTTCCAGGGAAGATTTATATTTTTAAGTGTATTCTACCCCCCTGGGGGCAGATCGGCCTGTTCATTTGGGGGCAGAAAACCCCACTAGACACCAGTGAGTGTGTTTTAAATTTAAATGGAAGCGACCCCTTGGGCAAGGGTCACTTCCTTAGGGGCCAATTTATTTAAAGACTTTTCTGCCCCCCTGGGGACAGATCGCCCAATTGTTTTGGCGTTTATGGCCCCAGGGGGGGCAGAAAAGCCCACTAGAGCCAGGGAGTTTTTTTAAAACTAAATTGGAAGCAACCCCTTGGGCAAGGGTCGCTTCCAGGGGACATATATTTTTTTAAGTGTATTCTGCCCCTCCTGTTTGTTTGGCCTTGGGGGGCAGAAAACCCCACTAGACACCAGGGAGTGTGTTTAAATTTAAATGGAAGCGACCCCTTGGGCAAGGGTCGCTTCCTTATGGGCCAAAATAATTGAAAGACTTTTCTGCCCTCCCTGGGGACAGATCACCTGCATTTTATGGCGTTTCTGGCCCCAGGGGAGGCAGAAATGCCCACTAGAGCCAGGGATTTAAAAAAAAAGAATGGAAGCGACCCCTTGGGCAAGGGTCGCTTCCAGGGGCCGGTTTATTTGGCCTTTCTGCCCCCCTTTCTGCCCCCAGGGTGGGCAGAAAACCCCACTAGACACCAGGGAGTTATTTAAAATTTAAATGCAAGCGACCCCTTGGGCAAGGGTTGCTTCCGGGGGGCATATTTTATTTTTATGTGTATTTTGCCCCCCCCTGGGGGCAGATCGGCCTGTTATTTTTGCCTTTCTGCCCCAAGGGGGGGGGCAGAAAACCCCACTAGACACCAGGGATTTATTTCTTTTGCAAGGGGGCACATTTCTGTCGGCTGTTTTCTGCCCCACCTGGGGGACAGATCGGCCTGGCAGACAACCTCACCCGATCCCTTGGGCAAGATCACCCCCATTTTTCTCAGCCCTATTTGAAGGCCCATCTGGCAGATTGACTATTTGGGTAGTGACATAGCGTGTTATAATGTTAATTGTTTTATTTCTTGTGAATTGCAATGGTAATGCTTTATTGCTCCCTTTTTGTTCTAGTTCAAGGCTTTTGCTCTTTACACTGTTCCAGGTTGCGGTTTCGTTACTGGTGGTTCTGCTGTTTGTGTAGTTGCATGTGTTTGGTAAGAGACTTTTTTTGTACAATGTGAATGAGTTTCATTTCTCTGCATGAATGTGTTTTTTGCAAATGGTGTAATAATAGCAGTATGTTTGGCTTCTGTTTTTTGAGAGTCAAAAACTTTTTGCATTTGTGCTCGATGTGTATTTTGTTGTCTTGTGAGTAATTGGTTTTGGTTTTTTCTTTCTAGTGGGATATCGTTGGTTTTTGCTGTCTCTCTGCAGAGTAGGTGCTGGTGAGTGTAGCTGTCTCTTCCAAGTGAAGCGTAGAGTTTTTGAGTATATAGATCTTTGTGATAAAGGTACACATTTTTTTTACTTACTTATTTTGCAGAGTTTTGGTTGTTGTTGACTTGTTTGTGCAGCCTCCTTTCTTAGTAAGGATAATGGCTAGCCGAACGATTACTGCTCAGCAGGTTGTTGGTATGCTTTTTGAGTCTTCCTCTGACCATGGTTCAGAGACTGACTCTCCATCTGAGGCAGAGGAGGGAGGGGAAGATTCAGGCAGTGAGTTTTCTCTCCACATGGAATCATCGGATGATGAAGCTACTCTCAGTGCGGATGAAGCTACTCTCAGTGTGGATGAAGTGCCTGTTTTAGAGGAGGACATTGATGTGCCGATAGTGCAGCAAGAGGCATCTGGGCTGCAGCCAGGGGCTGCAAGGCTTCCAGTTGGAAGTGATGACCTCTGGGTTGCCCCAGGCATGGTGCAGCCGGCATTGCCAGACTTTACTGGTGTTCCAGGGTGTAGAGTGAATACAGAAATTTTTGCCGATAAATCTTTTTCAGTTGTTTATGGACGATGTATTTTTGGCAGAGATTGTTGAGCAGACTAATTTGTATGCCGAACAGTTTTTGAGGGACAACAGTGCCAGCCTTAAGCCCCATTCTAGAGCTACCCGGTGGACTCCCACAAATCTGGAAGAGATGAAGAAGTTCTTGGGTTTAACTTTTTGATGGGCTTGCTAAGGAAGCCATCAATGTCTTCATATTGGTCTACTAGTCCCTTGATGGCAACGGCTATATTTCCGGCAGTCATGAGTCGTGATAGGTATTTGCTTCTGCTTCGGTTGCTGCATTTTGTCGATAATGGTTTAGCGTTGCCACGAGATCACCCTGAGTGTGACTGTCATTGATCACTTTGTAGATAGATTTTCTGAGATCTATGCTCCAGGGAAAGAAATAGCAGTGGATGAGTCTTTGGTCTTGTTCAAGGGCCGCTTGGTTTTTAGGCAATACATTCCTAGTAAGAGGGCACCCTATGGAATTAAGCTGTATATGCTGTGTGACAGTAGGACTGGATATGTCTCTAATTTCAGGGTGTACACCGGTAAGGAATCCAGGATTAACCCCCCTGGTTGTCCGTCCACTTTTGGAGTGACTGAGAAAATTGTGTGGGAACTTGGTAGAGGACTTTTTAACAAAGGTCACCATTTATATGTAGATAGCTTCTACACTGGTGTGCAGTTGTTCAGGGAATTGACCAAAGTGGACACTGTTGCTTGTGGCACAATCCGCTCTAACCGTAAAGGTTTCCCAAAAGAACTAGTTTGTCAAAAGCTTGTGCGGGGACAGTGCAGTGCGTTGCGTTGCGAGGAACTTCTAGCTGTGAAGTTTTCAGACAGGAGAGATGTCTACATGCTGACTACCATCCATGATGAAAGCACTTCACCTGTGACTGTTTGGGGTCAGGTTGCTGAAGTGCGCAAACCTGTGTGCATTTTAGACTATAATAGGCACATGGGTGGTGTTGACAGAGTAGATCAGAGGTTGGAACCTTACGCTGCTCTTCGTAAGGCTTACATTTGGTATAAGAAGTTGGCTATCCATCTTTTCCACTTGGCTACCTTTAATGGTTTTGTTGTATTCAAGGATTCTTGTCCTGAGTCAAAGTTGACTTTTGCTAAGTTTCAGGAGTCTGTAATAGGCAGCCTTGTTTTAGTGGAACAGGCAAGTGTTCCTAGAGTTGGGGTGGTGGAGGATGTGGCTAGATTGAAAGATCGCCACTTTCCTGATCACATTCCTGCCACACCCTCAAAAGACTTTCCCAGTAGGAGATGTAGAGTCTGTTGGCGAAGAGGTACGCGGAAGGAGACTCGTATGTACTACCCCGAGTGTCCTTCTAACCCTGGGCTGTGTGTGCCTGCTTGTTTTAGAATGTACCACACACAAAATAATTTTTGGGAGCATCCATGAGTGGTAAAGTGAACTGCCTGGCGCTTGGCTGGCGATGTGCGTGGACTGGCGCTTGGCTGGCGGTGTGCGTGGACTGGCGCTTGGCTGGCGGTGTACCTGGACTGGTGCTTGGCTGGCGGTGTGCGTGGACCGGTGCTTGGTTGGTGGTGTGCCTGGACTGGCGCTTGGCTGGCGGTGTGCCTGGACTGGCGCTTGGCTGGCGGTGTGCGTGGACTAGTGCTCGGCTGGCAGTGTACGTGGACTTTCGCTTGGCTGGTGGTGTGTGAGTAGTGACTTGCTGCTTGTCACTACACACACTGCTAGCCAAACGCCACTCCACGCAATCCGTGAGCTGGTGTGATTGCTGTGTCAGGAATGTGGGCGTGTGAAAGTGATGGGCCCTTGAATGGCGCTGTCTGCTTGTGTGAGTGTTGTAATGTGCTGGGCCCACGGCTGGCGGTGTGAATGGTTTTGTATGTGTCACACGTATGAAAGGTGTATGAATGGCCTGTAAAGAGGTTGGTACCTTGTCGTGGCTTTACAGCTCACGAGCTGTGAGTCAATGGTTCAGTTTCTCGTCTTTCCAATTATTAAAAGTGCATTTCATTTTTGTGAAATCTCTGGGTAATACAACTGTATAAACTGAACCATCACTCACCCTCATGCCAAATCCAACCAGTATGTCTGTGTGCTTGAGGAATAGGTGGGTGTGCAGAAATATTTGTCTTTTCTGTCTTTCTCAAGCAGGGTGTGTATCACGTATGAAAGGTGTGTGAATGGCCAGTAAAGCGGCTGGGGCCTTGACGTGGCTTTACAGCTCACGAGCTGTGAGTCACTGGTTCAGTTTTTTTGTCCTTTCAATTATTGACAGTGCATTTCATTTTTGTGAAATCTCTTGTTAATAAAATTTTATATACTGAACCATCACTCGCCCTCGTGCCAAATCCAACCAGTATGTGTGTGTGCTTGAGGAATAGATGGCTGTGCAGTAATCTTTGTCTTTTTTGTCTCTCTGACAAGGTGTAAATTCCATCTAAGAATAACCTACATACTGTAGATATTGTCGTAAACTAAACACCCATGGGAGTACATGATGATGTCTCTCTTGTGGATCCCAACAAGTTATCTTACCCACAATGTCCTGCAAACCTCTAAATGTGTCTGTTACATTTTCCTTGCATTTTTGTTCCAAAATTTTCACGCTGGTGAAAGAAACAACAAATTTCCTACCCCCGCCTTTCTCCAAGTATCCCAATAGAAATGGTACCTCACTCTCGTGGGTGGGTCAAGGACCCGCGACAGGCAGGGTCCCAAAACCTAGTGAGGCGACATCAAAATTACCTATCACAAACCAACCTGGTTTTCAAGGGGGTCCCATGAGTTTTTGGCCCCGGGCTCGGCGGCCATCTAGGAAACCTACCAAACCCACACATTTCTGAAAACTAGATATGCAGGGGATTCCAGGGAGGTATGGCTTGCGTGGATCCACCAACGTTTTCTTACCAGAATCCCCTGCAAACCTCAAATTTAGCTGATAAAATCACTTTTTCCACACATTTTTGTGTGGGAAAGTTGTGGCATCACCGGGCTGACACAAATTTCCTGCCACCCAACGTTCCCCCAGGTCTCCCGATAAAAATGGTGCCTCACTCCTGTGGGAGGCCCAAGTACCGGCGACAGGCAAGGGCTCAAAACGTATTGAGGCGACATCAGAATTGCCATACCTCCCTGGAATCCCCCGGGTGTCTAGTTTTCAGAAATGTGTGGGTTTGGTAGGTTTCCATAGGTGGCCGCCGAGCTCCGGGCCAAAAAGTAATGGGACCCCCCTTGCAAAACCAGGTCGTTTTGTGATAGGCAATTTTGATGTCGCCTCAATACGTTTTGGGCCCTTGCCTGTCGCGGGTACTTGGGCCTCCCACACGAGTGAGGCACCATTTTTATCGGGAGACCTGGGGGAACGCTGGGTGGTAGGATATTTGTGTCAGCCCAGTGATGCCACAACTTTCCCACACAAAAATGTGTGAAAAAAGTGATTTTTTTCAGCTAAATTTCAGGTTTGCACGGGATTCTGGGTAAGAAAACGTTGGGTGATCCACGCAAGCCATACCTCCCTGTAATCCCCCAGGTGTCTAGTATTCAGAAATGTGTGGGTTTGGTAGGTTTCCGTAGGTGACGGCTGAGCTCCGGGCCAAAAAGTCATGGGACCCCCCTTGCAAAACAAGGTCGTTTTGTGATAGGCAATTTTGATGTCGCCTCAATGCGTTTTGGGCCCTTGCCTGTCGCGGGTACTTGGTCCTCCCACACGAGTGAGTCACCATTTTTTTGGGAGACCTGGGGGAACGATGGGTGGAAGGAACTTTGTGTCAGCCCCGTGATGCCACAACTTTCCCACTCAAAAATGTGTGAAAAAAGTGTTTTTTTCAGCTAAATTTCAGGTTTGCTGGGGATTCTGGGTAAGAAAACGTTGGGGGATCCACGCAAGCCATACCTCCCTGGAATCCCCGGGTGTCTAGTTTTCAGAAATGTGTGGGTTTGGTAGGTTTCCCTAGGTGGCCGCCGAGCCCCGGGCCAAAAAGTCATGGGACCCTCCTTGCAAAACCTGGTTGGTTTGTGATAGGTCATTTTGATGTCGCCTCAATAGGTTTTGGGCCCTTGCCTGTCGCGGGTACTTGACCCACCCATGCAAGTAAGGTACCATTTTTCTCGAAAGACTTTGGGGAATGCGGGGTGGGTGGAATTTTGTGAATCCACGCAGATTCCAGTACTTTCCACCACAGAAATGTGCGGAAAATGTGTTTTTTTGGACACTTTTTTAGGTTTGCAAGGGATTCTGGGTAACATAACCTGGTTAGAGCCAGTCAAGTCACCCCATTCTAGATTCCCCTTGGTGTCTAGTTTTCAAAAATGTATAGGTTTGCTAGGTTTCCTTAGGTGCCGGCAGAGCTAGGGTTCAAAAACTACAGCTAGGCACTTTGCAAAAAAGGGTAATTTTTCACTGTGAAAATGTGGTGTGTCCACGTTGTGTTTTGTGCTGTTTCCTGTTGCGGGGACTAGGCCTGCCCACACAAGTGAGGTACTGTTTTTCTCGAAAGACTTTGGGGAACGCGGGTGGGTGGAGTTTTGTGGATCCACGCAGATTCCAGAACTTTCCACCACAGAAATGTGAGGAAAATGTGTATTTTTTGACAATTTTTTAGGTTTGCAATGGATTCTGGGTAACAGAACCTGGTGAGAGCCAGTGAGAGTCACCAAATTATGGATTACCCTGGGTGTCTAGTTTTTAAAAATGTATAGGTTTGCTAGGTTTCCCTAGGTGCCGGCAGAGCTAGGGTTCAAAAACTACAGCTAGGCACTTTGCAAAAAAGGGTCATTTTTCACTGTGCAAATGTGGTGTGCCCACGTTGCGTTTTGAGCCATTTCCTGTCGCGGGCAGTAGGCCTACCCACACAAGTGAGGGTACCGTTTTTCTCAAAAGACTTTGGAGAACGCGGGGTGGGTGGAATTTTGTGGATCCACGCAGATTCCAGAACATTCGACCACAGAAATGTGAGGAAAATGAGTTTTTTGGGACAATTTTTTAGGTTTGCAAGGGATTCTGGGTAACAGAACCTGGTGAGAGCCAGTCAAGTCACCCTGTCCTGGATTCCCCTGGGTGTCTAGTTTTCAAAAATGTATAGGTTTGCTAGGTTTCCCTAGGTGCCGGCAGAGCTAGGGTTAAAACACTACAGCTAGGCACTTTGTAAAAAAAGGGTCATTTTTCGCTGTGAAAATGTAGTGTGCCCACGTTGCGTTTCGAGCCGTTTCCTGTCGCGGGCACTAGGCCTACCCACACAAGTGAGGTACCATTTTTATCGGGAGACTTAGGGTAACACAGAATTGTAGAGCAACTGTTATTACCTATTGACTTTCGATGCATTTTTGCCTACCCACACAAGTGAGGTACCGTTTTTCTTGAAAGACTTTGGGGAACGCGGGGTGGGTGGAATTTTGTGGATCCACGCAAATTCCAGAACTTTCCACACACAGAAATGTGAGGAAAATGTGTTTTTGGACAATTTTTTAGGTTTGCAAGGGATTCTGGGTAAGAAAACATTGGGTGATCCACGTCAAGCCATACCTCCCTGAATTCCCGGGTGTATAGTATTCAGAAATGTGTGGGTTTGGTAGGTTTCCCTAGGTGACGGCTGAGCTCCGGGCTCAAAAAGTCAGCTAGGACCCCCTTGCAAAACAAGGTCGTTTTGTGATAGGCAATTTTGATGTCGCCTCAATGCGTTTTGGGCCCTTGCCTGTTGCGGGTACTTGGGCCTCCCACACGAGTGAGGCACCCTTTTTTGGGAGACCTGGGGGAACGCTGGGTGGAAGGAACTTTGTGTCAGCCCCGTGATGCCACAACTTTCCCACTCAAAAATGTGTGAAAAAAGTGTTTTTTTCAGCTAAATTTCAGGTTTGCTGGGGATTCTGGGTAAGAAAACGTTGGGGGATCCACGCAAGCCATACCTCCTGGAATCCCCGGGTGTCTAGTTTTCAGAAATGTGTGGGTTTGGTAGGTTTCCCTAGGTGGCCGCCGAGCCCCGGGCCAAAAAGTCATGGGACCCTCCTTGCAAAACCTGGTTGGTTTGTGATAGGTCATTTTGATGTCGCCTCAATAGGTTTTGGGCCCTTGCCTGTCGCTGGTACTTGACCCACCCATGCAAGTAAGGTACCATTTTTCTCAAAAGACTTTGGGGAACGCGGGGTGGGTGGAATTTTGTGAATCCACGCAGATTCCAGTACTTTCCACCACAGAAATGTGCGGAAAATGTGTTTTTTGGACACTTTTTTAGGTTTGCAAGGGATTCTGGGTAACATAACCTGGTTAGAGCCAGTCAAGTCACCCCATTCTAGATTCCCCTTGGTGTCTAGTTTTCAAAAATGTATAGGTTTGCTAGGTTTCCTTAGGTGCCGGCAGAGCTAGGGTTCAAAAACTACAGCTAGGCACTTTGCAAAAAAAGGGTAATTTTTCACTGTGAAAATGTGGTGTGTCCACGTTGTGTTTTGTGCTGTTTCCTGTCGCGGGGACTAGGCCTACCCACACAAGTGAGGTACTGTTTTTCTCGAAAGACTTTGGGGAACGCGGGGTGGGTGGAGTTTTGTGGATCCACGCAGATTCCAGAACTTTCCACCACAGAAATGTGAGGAAAATGTGTATTTTTTGACAATTTTTTAGGTTTGCAATGGATTCTGGGTAACAGAACCTGGTGAGAGCCAGTGAGAGTCACCAAATTATGGATTACCCTGGGTGTCTAGTTTTAAAAATGTATAGGTTTGCTAGGTTTCCCTAGGTGCCGGCAGAGCTAGGGTTCAAAAACTACAGCTAGGCACTTTGCAAAAAAGGGTCATTTTTCACTGTGCAAATGTGGTGTGCCCACGTTGCGTTTTGAGCCATTTCCTGTCGCGGGCAGTAGGCCTACCCACACAAGTGAGGTACCATTTTTATCGGGAGACTTAGGGTAACACAGAATTGTAGAGCAACTGTTATTACCTATTGACTTTTGATGCATTTTTGCCTTCCAAATGAAAGACAATGTGTAAAAAAGAAGTCATTTTGAAAAATGACCTATAATTCTCATGCTAGTATGGGTACTCCCATTTTCGGAAATGTGCAAGTATCTACTGTTTATAAACTCTAAATTTTGTTCTCATTTCAGAAATACATAGGTGTCTTTCATACCGATTTTTCCATGTATAAATTTTCCCAGAATAATTGCTATATACCCGGTACATAATAAAAAAACATTGCAAGATAGTGCTCAATTATTGTCTCTGGGTTCGTCGGGTTCTTGGTGAACCTACAAGTCCTATATATCGCCACAACCAGAAAGGTCAAGCGGATGTAACGGTATATTGCTTTCAAATAGCTGTCATAATTAGAAGAAGTTACAGGTGAAAACGTCAACACAAATGGCTGTTTTTTTCAACTAATTTTCAATTTTTCCTATATTTAACTGTTTGTTTCTATAAAGAAAACTTGAAGAATCTACACAAATGACCCCTTGCTGAATTCAGAATTGTGTCTACTTTTCAGAAATGTATAGATTTCCAGGATCCATTATTGCTTTCATACCCATTTCTACCATTAACTGGAAGGAGGTTGAAAGCACAAAAAATAGCAAAAATAGGCTATGTCCCAGAAAAATGCCAAAACTGTGTAAACATTTTTGGTTTTCTGACAAAAGTCTGCTTGTCCCTGAAATCTGGGAAGATGGTGATTTCAGCACCACAACCCCTTTTTTGATACCATTTGCAGGGAAAAAAACAGACGCTTTCATCTGTAGCCCTTTTTTCGCATTTTTCCCCAAAAACCCAAAATTTTGCTGTATTTTGGCTAATTTCTGGGTCCCCTCCAGGGGAATCCACAAACTCTGGGTACCTTTAGAATCCCCATGATGTTGGAAGAAAAGGACGCAAATTTGGCATGTATACCTTATGTGGTCAAAAAGTTACAGGGGCCTAAACGCGAACTACCCCAAATAGCCAAAAAAAGGCTTTGCACAGGAGGGGAAAAGGCCTAGCAGCGAAGGGGTTAAAGGATGCAGTACAATTAATTAACACGATGACAATGAATCATTTATTTTGTGTCTTAATCTATTCTCAATATGTTGACTATCATTTTAAATATGTTTTGAGAGAACGGTCTCCAGGACATCCTGTGGTCTTACGTGCCTTACAAATCTCCTCAGGGGATTTTAGAGATCATTTTAAGAGGTAAGGGTAAATAGATTATGTCTGGAAATTATTGGCTTATTTGCTCATGTCCTTGCTTCCATAAAATAGACACCCTCATCATGTCGATTTTTTTCACCAAAAATTTAGGCAAGTTTTACACAATTCTGGTATGGTGATAATTGATGGGATTCAGACAAGTAAATTTTGGAGGCATTGGGTTTCCTGAGATACCTCTATTACATGTAAAATTAAATTGTTGTCTTCAGAATTTGGTGTTTATTCTCATTCATATGTCTTTTCTTCATGTTCGTAGAGGCCGCACAAAGCAGTTTTTTTTTCTTCCACCTTTTCTTTCCAAATTCTGTAGTACCTTGCTGAACAAAGTTTGAAAAGACTTCTTAACTTATTTATAAGTGGTGCTATCATTACAGAAATCTACATAAAGATGTACATATATCCCTCCAGCAGGCTTCACAAAGAAAGAACCAGTGCAAACCAGCAGTCAGCCCCGTGTCAACCAGGGCAAAACTCACAATCTCACAGGCCTTGCCAAAACTCAAACCCCATCATCTCTCTTAAGAAATGCAATCAGCCCTCTTCAATCAATAGGTGCCACTAAATTACAATCATTAATTGTTTCCACTCACAGTCATGAAGGGAGATGCTGCAAGTTCGCCACTCCTTCAGTGGAAAAATTTCAGGAGGATTGTAGATGGCTCAGTGCCACCTTAGTCAGACACCCATCCAACTGACTTTCACTTAAAAGGCATACCAGCTCAATGTCAAATTCGACAAATGAGGTTGCATCCATATCTCTAATCTCCTGGAATGTGGCAGGGCTTGAAAATCTCCTAACGGACACTGATGCTATGTCCTTTCTAACATCATATGACATTATGCGTGTTCAGGAATTGTGGCATGATGTGGAAACTCTGCTTGAAGGTAATTATGAGTTTTTTTCTCCTGCCACTAGACAGCATATGAAGGGCCATGCAGTGGGTGGCCTGTGCATCTTTTTATCATTCCACTGAGATTTTGGAGCCTCTGAGCTCACCACCGGACATAAAGATTTTTATGCATGGAAGTTAAAAATTGGAACCACAACTCCTTAAAGAGTGCCCTATTCCTGCTAAATGTGTACATTCATCCAACTGCCTCAGGGAAAAAGCAAAAGGTAAACGAGCTAGAGCAGCTAGTTTCGGATATCAGAGAAAGATTAGCAAACCTGATGCAGAAAAGTAGAGCTGCTGGAGCCCCCGGCCCTAACGGCATTCCTGCCTCAATATATAAGCAGGATGTTACATTTGGTCCCTGCTAATGGAAAATCTGTTTAAAACCTGCCTTACCACAGAATCCATCCCTTCATCTTGGCAGGGATGGATACGACACCCCATTTACAAATAGGGCCCAGTGGCGAATCCCGAAATCTACCGTCTCATAGCCCTTTTGGACGTGGAGGCCAAATACCTCACCTCCCTTCTACTGGAAGACTTGGAAGCATGGGTGAGCTCAAAAAACCTGATACCTCTGAACCAAACTGGTTTTAGACCTATGCTGGGCACCATAGACAATCCTGTGGCTATTAGGATGTTGGTGGATTACACTAAGGCCTTTGACCATGTCAAACTTCAGCAACCCTGGTCTAAGCTTAATGCTTGGGATATTCCGGAAGCACTACTTTGTGGTATACAACTACTTTAATCGGGCACCTGGGCCAAGTTAAACTGGGAAACAATACAGTAGTCTTTGAAAATTGAACAAGGCTTCAAACAAGGGTGTGCCTTAGCCCCAGCCTTTTTAATTTCCTCATATGCAAATTGGTACCCGCTCTGAATTCAGTAATCAGCGATGCACCAAACCTACAGAACCACCATATAACTTCACTGCTTTATGCAGATGGTGTAGTTCTCCTAAACCAAACAGTGATGGGGCTACAAAGGCTGATTAGTGCCTTATATATGCACATCAGCTCCAATGGAAGGATGATGAATTTGAAAAAAAAAAAACATTGTGAACTTCAGCAGAAAAAGAATGTTGGAAGCTGGCTCTCTGTATAGTGTACTAAAAAAAAGTACACTGTGCGGAGAAGCCGGAGAATCCCCAAATGGTACACAGAGGTAAAAGCAGTTAATTCTAATTCTTTTTTTGTGGTAGTGTAGGAGAGCAGTTAGGCTTATCAGAGGGTAGTGCTAAGCATTTGTTGAACTCCACAGAGGCAATAAATGAAACATACACTCAAGAATAAATCTGAGACCAATAAAAAAATATTTATCGATTTTCATAGAATTTCTAAGACCAAGAACACAGTTCCAAAGTAAGTACTTTCTCTTAAGGTACGATTTTTCAAAGTTTGGAAAATATATCACTTTCGTGCACAATTACGTACCATAGGAAACAATAGGGAAAACGCAGAAAAAAGCATAGAAAATCAGGCAATGCTTTCATGAAGTTCCCCTTCTCGTTTTAGGTCGATGTTGGGACCAGGTCCAAAGTTCCAGCAGGAGAAGTTTGGGAGCATCCCGGATCGGCCAGGAACATAGTGCCTAGGGTCTTGGAAACTGGTGCGCATAGACGAAGGGGGCCAGTTAAAAAAGCATTGCACAGGTGGACTTACAGGTAAGTCCTAGGGGGCACCTTCGAGGGAGGAGGTTGCATGGCACTGGGGACCACGGGAGCACAGTGGGTTAGTCGATGCCAGGTCAGGTGCGGCCAGGTGCAGAGCGATTAGGTCAGCTAGGCATCATGCGTCTTTAGGTCCTCACGGTCAGGAGCAGGCAACTTTGAGAAGTGATCTCGGAGCAACTGGCCACTCTGGAAGTGGGCTTCGGGTGTCTCGAAGTCCCTTGATGTGTGTACTTGCTTCTGGTGCTTTGCGAGTCTGGTGTGGACTCTTCTTCTCAGTGTTTACCATTGGGGGACCGGTACCCACCGATATTGATACTTTGCGGCTCCAGTAGGTCCTAGGGTCTCCAAACTTGGTGAGGAGACAGATCTGACCCTCCAGGGCTATAGTACTTTTTCTTGCTTCAGTGCTTCTTTGAGGTCGTTGGTGAGCAGCAAGTGGATAACACCGTACATCAAGTGAACTGTGCCTGCAGTGTAAACAAGGGACCTTCTTGGCAATTTCTTGAAGGCTGGAGATGCTCTGGGATTCTTGGAGTTCTTTCAGGTTTCAGGACAACACAGCAGCAGCGATTGTGGAGTCCTGGGAACAGCAGCCAAGGTTTGGCACCTTTTTCTTCTGCAGCAGAGCTCTGGTTCTTGAGCAGCGAGTCTTCTTTCTTCTGGTTTTCTCTTGTCCATTGAATCTGAAGTTCAGGTCTCAGGGTGCCACCTAAATAATGAATTTAGGGGCGTTACAAGGAGAGACAGGTAGTAGCCAATGGGCTACTTACCTTTAGGGTGTCTGCACCCTCTAATGACCACTTCCTGTGGGAAGAGGCACTACCCTTACCCTGATAGGTTTTCTCCACCATTTCAAGATGGTGGAATTTCAGGAGAGGGGTTCACATTGCCTGCCCCGCCCTAGGGGTAGTGTAGGCTAAGTGGGGGGCCCTCCTCCTATTCTAACTAGTTTTCCTGCCTTTCCTCCCACCAACAGTGGAGCAGGAAAAGGGGTTTGGCTTCCCCCACTATCTGAAGGTTCCTGGGTTGGATTTCAAAGGCGGCCTCGCCTTTGTAGCTTCCCACCCAGGAAGGCCATCCTAACCTGGAGGAGGTGTGAAGCACCTCTGCCCAGAGCAGGCGTTGTTTCTGTCCTCTGAGAGTGCTGGTTCTCACCCCATAAGGACAGAAACATGTAAGGTAGTGGTAGCCTGGCGAAAACAAGTCACAAACCACACCTATGTTTGGCAGGTGTTCAGGAAACCCTCTAAAAGGTCACCTGTGTGAATTTATTAATAAATCCATTACTGGAATCAGTGATGGATTTATTAAGACAAGATGTTTGGTACCAAACATCTTAGAAATCAGTGAAGCGATCATGGAGCTAGGAGACCTGTGTTGACAAGTATCCAGCCCATGCACTCTTCATAGCTTTCATGTGCACTTACAACATCTCAGAATAGACTGGACATTGTAGGGGCATATCTGGTCATGCTGATATGCCCTCACAAAGGATATAGAGCACCCTGCCTTAGGGCTAAAGGCTTGCAGTAGGGGTGACTTATGTTTATGTTTGGGATTTTGTAGAGCACATGGCTGCCCTAGGGATTCCCAGTGCTAGGTGAGAGAGATGCTGGCAGCGGTACAAGTTGGACAATTATCGTGGGAACAGCCATGCCTTGAGCTTTTTCCTGAAGCTAGGTTCATCTTCCAGCTCAGGACAGACTTATGCAGTGTATGGGAGGCATGGCACAAAGGGCTGTGTGCCATCGACTCTTCCAATTTCTCTGCACCAAGACACACAGCCTACAAAGACAGAGTGCATAGCCTTGGTGAAGGGTCCCTGGGGTGGCACAACCAGTGCTGCAGTCCCAGGAAACCCTCTTCAGTACCCATGCTCTAGGTACCAGGTGTACCATTTACTAGGAACTTACATGGGGTAGCTGAAGTGGTGCCAATTGTGGTACAGTTTAATGTAAAGAACACTGGTACTGGGGACCTGGTTAGCAGGGATCCAGTACACCTCAGTCTAAGTTGCATCAAAAACCAGACAAAAAGTGAGGGGTACTGCAACAAACACCCAGTTTCTCACAAAGGAAAAAACGAGTGCCTGTTACCTGAACAACAATCACCTGCTTAAATCATATAAATACAAATATTTGGCTGTTGGCTGGATGACAATGATGTTATTTGGATGACAACTCATTTAAACTAATTAAAGCCAAAATCTGCCTCACTGCAATTTTCTTTTCAAGCTATTCACAAACACACAAAACAGCCCACCCTTGAATCTCTGCTGAAGATAGTAAAGGCCAAACTCATCCCAACATTGGGGTAGCAGAAGCCTTGCCAGGGAAGTTGGGCGTCTTTCTGAACAACCCTCAGACTGGCGTTTTAGGTCATTATTTTAGCTTCTCCATCACACTCCTCCAGCCCAGATCAGGCTAGAGTTTATGCTGAGCGACCAACTCCAGGTACGAAAGGCCAGTTTTGTGAAATATATGCACTCAGCTCGCACTGCAAAGAAGGCTCACTAAAGAATATAATCTGGCTGGAAGTGCTATCCACAAATTATCTGGCATCGCTTAATGTTTGGAAGATCATTCTATTTGAAGCCTTGGAGCTAAAAGGTGCAACACCCTCTGTAACTCAAGCTTGCCTCACCAGCAATTCAAAACAGCTGTCAACAAAGAGGTTCACAAGGCATCTTTTGTCTTTGACCATCAAAACCTCATGAGAAGAAAATATGTGGACCTTGTGTTCAGGA
This sequence comes from Calotriton arnoldi, assembly GCA_963921515.1. NCBI lineage: Eukaryota > Metazoa > Chordata > Amphibia > Caudata > Salamandridae > Calotriton > Calotriton arnoldi. The sequence goes on along the minus strand of CAWUFW010027656.1, from coordinate 1,695 downwards.
GCTATGCCAATAGAGGGGTGCAAAAATGCATCAGTGAATCATTTTCTTTCTATTACAAGGTCAAGTGATGCCTCCTTTGTATGGGATGTTTCTCATTAGATTTTCTGCCCTCATTGCCGTGCCGCCCTATCAGCAACACGTGCCATCTCTGTGGCTTATCTCTGGAGTCACTACCTCACCTTCTCTGTATATGTCTTGTGTTAACTCATGAACGCAGAAGGTTCCTCTGCCACTACTTCATCAATCAAGGTTCACCAACAATAGAGGTTGGTTTCGATTTCCTGCTGAATGATGCCCAACCACAAGTAATAGCCAAGTTGATAAACGTTTTGGACAGAGTGGACAAAACATTAAGGAATTTAGCCACACGCACAACCCTTTAGTGTCTTAAAGTTACAACTCTGGCATACGTCCAAAGCTAGGACAATAGTTAGCATATGACGCTTTATGATTTAGCACTTTAGAATAATTATTGGGGTCACGACTAGATTCTTCCTTTTAGAATGTATGCACAGCAATGAAAAACTTATTAAGTTTAGCTCAAGTACCCTTAAATTAACCACTGCACTTTAACCACTGGTAGCGAACCGCTTGTCTCATCTATTGTTCACTCTGTGAAAGTTCGAAAACCTTGCTTTTATATAAATTCAGGGGCAGATTTACAAGGAACTGACTCATCTGCATAGATGCGTCAGTTTCCTTGCGTCAGCGCCAAATGTCCTTGCGCCACTATGGATGCGCTGTATTTACAATACAGTGCTCCATGGCGCGAGGATGAACAGGTGCATCAGAAATTCTGACGCATCTGTTGGCGCAAAAGTGACGCATTGCTGGAGTTGCTCATGAAAGTGACGCAACTCCAGCAATGCGCCACAATAGATGGGTGAGTCCCATTCAAAAAGCCCTGCGTCTTTCCTTACGCCTGGTCTGAGCAGGCGTAGGGATTTTGACGCAGTGAAGGCGTAGAGTGACGCAGTGAAATCTTGTAGATTTCACTGCGTCAGTTCTACATGTCTTTTTGCGTGGGAACGCCCACCCTGCATACATTATACCTGACGCAGGTATAATGTGATGCAGGGCTTTACAACGTGACCCATCTCCCTAGATGCGTCACGTTGTAAATGGGCCGCAACATTTACGCCGCAGCTGCGTCACAAAAGTGACACAACGGCTGTGCAAAAGTCACGCAAGGGGCTTGTAAATCTGCCCCTCACTGTCTAGATTCTGATGTCAGATAAAACCTTTTAGTACAGTTGTTTGCGATCTCTGTATTGTTAACAATTGCACATGGCACTTCATGACTGCATTTTAGTATAACTTTTGGTCTTTGATCAAATCTTTGTTTTTTAAATGAATTAACCAATAATGAAACATCACTATGCTCAGCTCCGGTCGTTTTAAACTACTAACAATTGTCCCATAACCACCGTTATAGACCAATCGCTACAGATTATCGGAATCCGTTATGTGCTTATTCAGTGGGGTTTGGTTTGATTTTAGCATTTGATGCAAACCCACCATAAAACGTCCTGACCCCTGATTGATGTTTCCTAATAACAGTCTGTTATGTATCACAGATGCTCAAACCATCAAAGAATTAACCGCTATGTACACAGTGATACTGCTTTGTATGCATTTTATTTTATTTTAGTTTTATTTTGTCGACTTGATTATCTAAATAAAGTATTTTAAAGT
>CAWUFW010027655.1:0-25612 GCA_963921515.1 Calotriton arnoldi | reverse complement strand
ACAAATATGGAGAGAGACCCCTTACTACACAAAGGGATTAGAGTACCATTTCATAGATTAAAAATATGCTATCCCTTAATGTATACTTAGGAAAAATAGTATCATAGAAATACAAGCCTGTTATTCCACTCTTAGCCTGAAAATATCTGTGATACAACTCCAAATATATAACAAGTAGTATTTTGATTAAAACAGTATCCAATTTACATTACTTTAAAAATCTCACAAATTATGTGACACACTTTTTTCATTAAAAAACACAATATACCTAAAATGCAATAAAAAAACACATCATAAAAATACATTTACATAGAAAAGATAAAAGAGAGAAAAAAGAAAAAGGATTTTGACAGTACAATTTGTCATTAATATTGCATACCGATTGAGACAATTAATCACTGGGCCTTGATGCACTTAATTTGACCACATCTACAAAGCCAAAAGTTCCCCTGGATTATGCAGTGAATTTTGCGTCGACGCGTTTCGATGGTTTCTATTTCTAATCCATCTTTTTCAAGACGAAAGTATATTTTAATCTCTCAGTGCCCTTATTTTTGTGGCCATTGAAAGTATCCTATGATGAAAACAAATATGTGAGTCATCATACATAGCTGTATTTAATCTCATCCTCATCATAATACAATAACATTTCCATCCTAATTTCCAAATGTTAAAAACATCATTGACATAATACTTGCTTATGAGCTACATATAACAATTTACTTAATCTCATATCCTAACTTCAATACATAAACATAGCACCCGACATGACTGCTTATAATATCCCTATCACATTTAAAAATCATACATTGCAATAGATATTGTTCTATTATTCTTATACTATTACTACCTAACTTGTGTAACAAGTCTCTCAAAGAACATACAACATCGACTGAATCTATACCTTCAATCTTCTAGTTATGATCCTATTGTGTATTATAATTGAGGTTATCTCAACTAATGGATGAAAATAGAGGACTGTTACCTGTTCTTTAAATCAACTCTATGGAAGACCAAGGCTTTAGCTGTTCTTTGTGCTGTAATATATTTCTAAAATTCAAAGCACCTAAAGGAAAGGAGTTACAAGTCACTCGTTTTATCGTTCCTTATTTTTATAATGTTTTTAATTAATTTATGAGGCATTTCCTACCTCTCTTTCTGGTTAATGCTTGCAACTAACTTTCGCGTTCTTCTTTGCATATATTTTAGTTCTGATTGAGACTTGCCTATTTACGTAGTCTCCCGGCTCCTTACTGCTTCATAATTCTACAAGAAACAGACAAAATCATTTACTGAACTCATTCTTTTATACATTAGACTAAGCTGCGGATACTTCTAAGTGGTATCCTACCTTTGCTTAAAATTTGATCTGGAAACTTGAATAAATGCGCTCCCAATCCGTTTGTATACAGAGGCTGTAGGACCACGCGCTGCAAGGTTCCTCACGATTGTAGTCATGATAAACTAATGGAGGGAGGGTATACATAGATATAACTTGTTACCCACAGATTTATATTAAATAACGGTTTGTGATGCCCTACTACTTGTATTAATTCCAATTCCTCACGAGTATCTCACCTTCAGATAAAATATTGCTGGGGCCTCATGCGTCCTTCCTGCCGTTCGTTGTTTCGAAAGAATCACGGGAAACACGCCAAATTTAAATCAGTGTACGCGTTTTGTGATTGGAAGACAGGATGAATAATGTATTGCAGCTGACTTCAGATACACCCTGCATGTTATACGTCTTGTGCTGGCGCTACCATTTAAAACCCGGAAGTGCTAGATTCTTTAGATACCCTCCGGCATTCAAGGTTTCATACTACCCAACGTAATTTTCGAAATGGCGCTACCATTTACAAACCGGATATAGTAACAAACTTAACTTAAACAAACTCCGGCTGAAAATGTTATAATATATATAACATAACTTTCCAACATAAACACTTCGATTCCGATATTGTATGCTTCCGTTTTTTTATATAACAAGATGACATCGTCTTCTTAACCTAATTGTGGTGTTATGCCTCATATGATAACGCTACGATCATTCCACCAGTAATACTATTATTATGCTTAGTCAAACCTACAACATAAGTTCTTCTATTTTAGGAGCTATTATTTATTAACTCAAGTTCTTATTTTAGATTTTGATTATTAAACTAACCTGTGCAATATATATATTACAACGCGCTAAAATTCCTACAGTTACCTACACTCATCCAATCCTAAAATTATTCATAAATGACCAACAGAAGTTTATTGCTATATAACTAAATAACCTATAGCTTTTATTTATTGCCTTTACTTATTTTATTGATATGATTATAGTTCTTCCCACCGTGTGTTCCATCACCATTCCCCCTAAGTACGCAATAGTCTTTCCACATAGGTGATATTATATCACTCAATCACTTATTACTTGTCTTTATTAGGGTCTCAGGAACTTACACATATATTACTCCTGGTTGTCACATACTGGAAATATGTGGCATAACAAACCCCCATCTCTCTACTCGACTCAGTTTATTAGTTAATTCCATAAGTAAGAATGAGACTAAAACCTAATTCCTTTTCAGGACCAAAACTATATTTACTGATATGAAATAAAATGCAATAAACCTCGACGCACTTGCAATCTCATATGCTAATTGTTCACTATTTAAAAGCATCGTGATCAATCAACCAAATAGTAATCATAACCACAAACTTGACGCTAAACATTGTTCTTTACTCTGCCACAATTCTCATCCAGTCCTCTCTTGAATTAAGACCTCTCACAATAGTATCCAGATAACTTATGAACCATTGTTCCAGTTTTTTCCTCAGAGAGTCTAAATTACCTCCTCTCCTACTAATGGTGATTTTTTCTAAAATAAACCACTTAATTTGATTACAGTTGTGGTTAGACTTCACATAGTGATCTGTTAATGGAGTGTTTTCCTTTCTTGTCCTAACTGCTGATTTGTGTTCCAGAAGGCGTATGCAAAACTCTCTGCTGGTTTCGCCTACATACCCTAATCCACAGGGACAAACAAGTAGATATATTATATTTCTACTTCGGCAGTTGTTGAGGGTTTTTGCTACCAATGTTTTATCGTTAAATGCCATACTTTTGGCTTCTATACAATGGGAACATACCGAGCACGTTCCACATTTATGGTTGCCTAACGCTTTTTGTTTGTCTAATGTTGTTTGGATTTTTGTTTCAGTTTTATAAGTTCTAACCAAACAATTGCGGATTGTCTTATTACGCCTAAAAGAGAACAAGGGTATTTCTAATTGTATTTCAGCTTCGCTGTTCAAAATCTTCCAATTCCTATTTATTATATTTTTGATTTTGTTGCTCATGCTGGAAAATTGACTCACAAATACAATCCTTTCGGGTTCTCTTGTTTTATTCTCTCGAGTGGTGTCTAATAAATAGTCACGATCGTAGTATCGTGCTCTCTTAAAAGAATGTTTGATAAGTTTCCTAGGGTATCCCCTTGCTTTCAGTTTTTGCTCCATAATTTCTGAATGATGATAAAAGTCTTTCAGAGTTGTACAATTACGGCGTAATCTTAAAAATTCCCCAAAAGGAATATTATCTTTTTGTGATTTAGGATGATTACTCCCGTATTGTAATAAAGTGTTTTTATCTGTGGGTTTTGTAAACAATTCCACATGTAACTCATCCTCTACATTTTAATATCTAAAAAGTCCACACTACTGGTGCTAGAATGGCAGTAAATCTTAGATTTTCATCACCCAAATTTAGCCACTCTAAAAACTTTTGTAGGTCACTGCTGGCACCGTTCCATATAAAAATAATGTCATCTATGTAACGGTGCCAGCATGTAACATTTTCATAAAAAGGTGCCATCTCATTGTAAATGTGTTTTTGTTCAAATTGAGCAATATAGAGGCAGGCCAGACTGGGGGCACATGTGGCCCCCATACTGGTCCCCTTTACTTGTTTATAAAGTTCATCTTTAAAAAGAAAAACATTATTCTTGAGGACCATTTTTACGCAAGCCATGATAAAATCTTTATTCCCCCCGTTGAGATCTTCACCATCCAGAATCGAGGAGACCACCCTAATGGTATCGTCTTGGGGGATATTGGTATACAGGGCTTCAATATCCAGGGTGACCAAAATCTGGGTCACCCTGTTGAAGCCCTGCCCCTCAAAGATGGAAATTGTATGGGCTATGTCCTTAAGATAGGACCTCTGCTTCTGCACCATTGGGCGCAAGAAAAAATCTACATACTTGCTAAGTGGCTCCAACTGTGACCCCAAGCTACTTACAATTGGTCGCATTGGTGGATTCAGCACATTTTTATGAATCTTTGGTAACCCGTAGATGGCTGGAATAACTGGATGCATATTCAATAAAAATTTGTACTTATTGTCACAAATTAACCCCTCTTCTTTTCCTTTCTTTAAAATCTGAGTTACCTCTTTTTTAAGTTCATCAATTATAGAAAAACGAATCGGTCTATAATGATCTTCTACATTAAGAAGTTGCCTCATTCTCCTATCTCATTCTCATATATTTTAGGATTGGATGAGTGTAGGTAACTGTAGGAATTTTAGCGCGTTGTAATATATATATTGCACAGGTTAGTTTAATAATCAAAATCTAAAATACGAACTTGAGTTAATAAATAATAGCTCCTAAAATAGAAGAACTTATGTTGTAGGTTTGACTAAGCATAATAATAGTATTACTGGTGGAATGATCGTAGCGTTATCATATGAGGCATAACACCACAATTAGGTTAAGAAGACGATGTCATCTTGTTATATAAAAAACGGGAACGCCACAATATCGGAATCGAAGTGTTTATGTTGGAAAGTTATCTTATATATATTATAACATTTTCAGCCGGAGTTTGTTTAAGTTAAGTTTGTTACTATATCCGGTTTGTAAATGGTAGCGCCATTTCTAAAATTACATTGGGTAGTATGAAACCTTGAATGCCGGAGGGTATCTAAAGAATCTAGCACTTCCGGGTTTTAAATGGTAGTGCCAGCACAAGACGTATAACATGCAGGGTGTATCTGAAGTCAGCTGCAATACATTATTCATCCTGTCTTCCAATCACAAAACGCGTACACTGATTTAAATTTGGCGTGTTTCCCGTGATTCTTTCGAAACAACGAACGGCAGGAAGGACGCATGAGGCCCCAGCAATATTTTATCTGAAGGTGAGATACTCGTGAGGAATTGGAATTAATACAAGTAGTAGGGCATCACAAACCGTTATTTAATATAAATCTGTGGGTAACAAGTTATATCTATGTATACCCTCCCTCCATTAGTTTATCGTGACTACAATCGTGAGGAACCTTGCAGCGCGTGGTCCTACAGCCTCTGTATACAAATGGATTGGGAGCGCATTTATTCAAGTTTCCAGATCAAATTTTAAGCAAAGGTAGGATACCACTTAGAAGTATCCGCAGCTTAGTCTAATGTATAAAAGAATGAGTTCAGTAAATGATTTTGTCTGTTTCTTGAAGAATTATGAAGCAGTAAGGAGCCGGGAGACTACGTAAATAGGCGAGTCTCAATCAGAACTAAAATATATGCAAAGAAGAACGCGAAAGTTAGTTGTAAGCATTAACCAGAAAGAGAGGTAGGAAATGCCTCGTAAATTAATAAAAAACATTATAAAAATAAGGAGCGATAATACGAGTGACTTGTAACTCCTTTCCTTTAGGTGCTTTGAATTTTAGAAATATATTACAGCACAAAGAAGAGCTAAAGCCTTGGTCTTCCATAGAGTTGATTTAAAGAACAGGTAACAGTCCGCTATTTTCATCCATTAGTTGAGATAACCTCAATTATAATACACAATAGGATCATAACTAGAAGATTGAAGGTATAGATTCAGTCGATGTTGTATGTTCTTTGAGAGACTTGTTACACAAGTTAGGTAGTAATAGTATAAGAATAATAGAACAATATCTATCACAATGTATGATTTTTAAATGTGATAGGGATATTATAAGCAGTCATGTCGGGTGCTATGTTTATGTATCTAAGTTAGGATATGAGATTAAGTAAATTGTTATAGGTAGCTCATAAGCAAGTATTATGTCAATGATGTTTTTAACATTTGGAAATTAGGATGGAAATGTTATTGTATTATGATGAGGATGAGATTAAAAACAGCTATCTATGATGACTCACATATTTGTTTTCATCATAGGACACTTTCAATGGCCAGAAAAAGAAGGGCACAGAGAGATTAAAATATACTTTCATCTTGAAAAAGATGGATTAGAAATAGAAACCATCTAAACGCGTCCACGCAAAATTCACTGCATAATCCAGGGGAACATTTGGCTTTGTAGATGTGGTCAAATTAAGTGCATCAAGGCCCAGTGATTAATTGTCTCAATCGATATGCAATATTAATGACAAATTGTACTGTCAAAATCCTTTTTCTTTTTTCTCTCTTTTCTCTTTTCTATGTAAATGTATTTTGTATGATGTGTTTTTTATTGCATTTTAGGTATATTGTGTTTTTTAATGAAAAAAGTGTGTCACATGATTTGTGAGATTTTTAAAGTAATGTAAATTGGATACTAATGTTTTATTAAAATACTACTTGTTATATATTTGGAGTTGTATCACAGATATTTTCAGGCTGTGAGTGGAATAACAGGCTTGAATTTCAATTATACTATTTTTCCTAAGTATACATTAAGGGATAGCATATTTTTAATCTATGAAATGGTACTCTAATCCCTTTGTGTAGTAAGGGGTCTCTCTCCATATTTGTCGTACTTTGAGCACAACCCGGCAGGGTTGGAGAGTTGATTATCAGCTATTGGTTTAGCTGAGAAATAGATAAGATTCAAGACCTATCGGTGGACAAAAATGGATAATTTTAAAACATTTGGATTCACTGAAGATCAGTTCAACAGGCTGATAAATCAAAATCCGCGTAGTGGAGGTACAGCCGTAACTAATAATACTAACCATTTATTTATTTATTTATTTATTTAAGAAGTTTTATATAGCGCTTGCCTGACCCGAGGGTATTGGAGCGCTTTACAGCAGATACAATGTAGAGATTCACAACAAACAAAACATAAGAAAGAACACATTAACATTGCAGGACACTGTGTGGGTGCTTCGTAGTCTTGAGAACAAGGAGATCGAGTAGTGCAAGGTGTCGGTTTCCCCGCTCCGATAGATCCTATCGATTCCCTAGGGAGCGGTCGAGGAACAGGATTTTGAGTTGGCTTTTGAATTTTACAAAAGAGGGAATGGTTCTTGATGTGAGGGGAATAGAGTTCCAGATTTTAGGCGCGCTACCAGCGAAGGATCGTGCCGCAGTTTTTTGTTTTTGAGTTTTTGGCGGGATGAGTAGGAGGGAGTTTGAGCTTCTGAGGTTCCTGACCTGACCGGCTTTTTTGAGTTTGGCCGCCAAATATTCGGGTTTGCCGGTATGTAGGGCTTTATGAGTGAGGCAGGCTGTTCTGAAGCTAATCCGCATTTCGACTGGAAGCCACTTAAGATCTTTGAGTGCAGGAGAAATATGGTCGAATTTCTTGATTCCAGTGACCATTCTGGCTGCCGCATTCAGAGTTGTTCTGATGGGAGCCAGCTGTGATTTTGCTATTCCTGCGAGGACTGCGTTCCCATAGTCCAGTCTTGATAGCACCAGTGTCTGGGTGGCCTGTTTGAGATCACTGGGCGGAATGAAAGGTTTTATTTTGTTCAGTAGTTTTAGGTTAAGGAAAGCACTCTTGGCCGAATTCTTGATGTGTCTGGTCATGTTCAGTTTCGGGTCTAGCGTGATGCCTAGTGATTTGACAGAGTCGGCCAGGGTGAGATTCCCGTTGAGCGCATCGATGGCCTTTAGCCATTCAGCAATTTGGGGGTTTTCCTCTTTATTCGAGATGAGGAGTGTCTCAGTTTTATCAGGGTTTAGTTTAAGGTGATTACATGACAGCCAGTGTTGGACATCTCTCAGTACGTCATTGAGTCTTTGAATGTCTCTGAAGGAGGTGGTTTCCAAGTATATCTGGGTATCGTCTGCGTACAGATGGAAGCGGATGTTGGCTGTTTTGAGTAGTTTGGTGAGAGGCTCCATGTAGATGTTAAAGAGTAGGGGGGAGAGCACTGAGCCTTGAGGGACTCCCTTGTTGACTGGGTGGAGGTCAGATGCAAAGTTTTTCATTTTTATTATTTGAGTGCGGTTGTGTAGGAAGGAAGAGAACCATTGGAGGACCACCTCACCAAGACCGGCTCTTTCTTGGAGAGCCCTAATGAGGAGATTGTGGTCTACCGTATCAAATGCAGCCGATAGGTCTAGGAGGATGAGGAGGCAGCATTGGTCGGAGTCTAGTGATTTGTGGATATCGTCGATGATGTTGAGGATCGCGGTTTCTGTGCTACAGCCTTTTCTGAATCCAGATTGATGGCAGTCCAGGAGGTTGATGATGTCAAGGTGTTGGGTTAGTTGTTGGAGTACGCATCTTTCTCGGATTTTGGACCGAAGGGGGAGGTTCGATACAGGTCTGAAGTTATTCAAATCCGTTATGTCAAGGCCGGGTTTTTTCAGCAAGGGTGTGACTTGTCCCATTTTAAGGCAGTCTGGAACGACTCCATTTTTCATTTAGCTGTTTATGATCGTGCACCAAAGCGGTGCTAGGGAGCGTTTCAGCTTTTTGGTCAGTAGGGGAGGAATGGGGTCTAGGACATGAGATGAGGGTTTAGAGGTGGAGATCAGAGTGATTATCTCAGATTCTGAATGGGGCGGAAGCTTAGCCAAGATTTGGAAGAGGGACACGGAGCGATAACATACGCCCGGACATGCTGCTCTTTGTGGGGGAGTATTGATAGTCTCCAGCGAGAGTTCAATCTTAGTAATCTTGTCATTAAAGAAGTTGCGAAGTTGTCGCAGAGTTCTTTGGATGCCTGTATTGAGGAGGTAACGGGTTTGGAGGTTTGTTGCCTGATGATGCTGTAGAGCTCTTTGGGTCTGTTTTTGCGATGTCTAGCGCATTGCGGAAAAAAGTGGATTTCTTGTTTTTGATGTGATTGTTGTACTTCCTACGAGCTGATTTAAGTTGTTCGCGGAGGGTGGAAGTAGGGTTGTTCCTCCAGCATCTTTCTTTGGCTCTTAATTTTCTCCTTTCGGAATTAATGTCAGTGTTGAACCATGACCTGGACGGAATGGCTCGGCTTTTTTTAACTTTAGAGGAGCTAGTTGGTCAAGCATACCCACCAAATTAGAGTTGTAAAGCGCGGTGAGTTCCGGTTGTGGAGAGGTGGTCGTTAGTGCAGGAAGAAGCGAGCTTATCCTTTCTTCAAAGGCTGCTACGGGAATCTGGGAGAGGTTTCTGGCCCATTTGGGTCATGAACAACTAGTGAAAAATCTAAATTTAAAAAAGAAATTGATTCGTACCGAACTACACGCCGATTTTTTTATTGAATACCTAAAGGCAGGCGTGATCCCAATTGGGCTGCAAATCAGAAATGAGCCAGGTTTGTTCATTGAAAATAAAAAATTCCTTGAGGTTTGGTCACATATAGCCAATCACTGTAGCAGAGATTGGCTTATACTGATAATTGAGACCGCTCAAGAAATAATGATATTAGAAGGTAAACAACTTGAGGAATTAGAGACCTTATTCAACCAAAACACAGTACTAGAGGAGGCAAAGAAGAAAATCGAAGAGTTAGATTTGGAATCCAATGGGTATCGAGAATACCTTATAAACAAAAAAAACAAAAAATTGAGAAAGGATGTTGAGAGATTTAGTGCGGAGGTGGCTTATCCCTTCCTGGCACAAAGAATATTATACTACAAAAAAAGACCAGAGATGGGAAAAGCCACATCCTCACAGACCAATCTACTCTAGGGGTGGAAATAAAAGAATAACATTTTCAGAGACCTGGGGTCAAGCAGCGAGGAAGATCAGGTGACAGAACAAGGAGGGAGAACAGTACCCACCTATGAACGAGAATCTTTTTTAGGGGGACGCCAGAATCGGGGTCAGATAGGATACAGGAACTTCAACAGAGAGGAACCAATGAGAAACCATCCACCTCAAAATCACTCAGCCCAAGATTATCTCAAGACCAGGAACCAAAGGTACTGGAGATAAATGATTTTCCTATTGTTAACCTCTCACAAAAACTTTTAACTAGGGATGAGCAGGAAGTTTTAAGAAAGGGTTTTAGTTTTGCCCCCACAGCTCCCTCTAATATATTTGAATTAGAAAAAGATTTAAAAAGCTTTTTCAGGAAGATTAGATTGAATAGGTTCTTTGAGGACAGAGTATATGATCCCTTGCCTAATGTGACGCGATTTAGACCAAAGTCTACTTTTACGCCAAATTTAGGTCAGCTAGATAAAAATGTTGAACTGTTTGAGAGAATAGTCGAAATAGAAATTAAAAGCCTGAAAGAAAATTCAAGTACACCACACAATAACAATCTCCCAGGTAATCTTAGGAAAGCCTTAAAATCTCTTCAAGAATGTGCACATATTACTGTGAAGCCAGCTGATAAAGGCAGGGGAGTAGTAGTATTAGACACTGCTGATTATGATAGGAGAATGAGGCAACTTCTTAATGTAGAAGATCATTATAGACCGATTAGTTTTTCTACAATTGATGAACTTAAAAAAGAGGTAACTCAGATTTTAAAGAAAGGAAAAGAAGAGGGGTTAATTTGTGACAATGAGTAAAATTTTTTATTGAATATGCATCCAGTTATTCCAGCCATCTACGGGTTACCGAAAATTCATAAAAATGTGCTGAATCCACCAATGCGACCAATTGTAAGTAGCTTGGGGTCACAGTTGGAGCCACTTAGCAAGTATGTAGATTTTTTCTTGCGCCCAATGGTGCAGAAGCAGAGGTCCTATCTTAAGGACATAGCCCATACAATTTCCATCTTTGAGGGGCAGGGCTTCAACAGGGTGACCCAGATTTTGGTCACCCTGGATATTGAAGCCCTGTATACCAATATCCCCCAAGACGATACCATTAGGGTGGTCTCCTCGATTCTGGATGGTGAAGATCTCAACGGGGGAATAAAGATTTTATCATGGCTTGCGTAAAATGGTCCTCAAGAATAATGTTTTTCTTTTTTAAAGATGAACTTTATAAACAAGTAAAGGGGACCAGTATGGGGCCACATGTGCCCCCAGTCTGGCCTGCCTCTATGTTGCTCAATTTGAACAAAAACACATTTACAATGAGATGGCACCTTTTTATGAAAATGTTACATGCTTGCACCGTTACATAGATGACATTATTTTTATATGGAACGGTGCCAGCAGTGACCTACAAAAGTTTTTAGAGTGGCTAAATTTGGGTGATGAAAATCTAAGATTTACTGCCCATTCTAGCACCAGTAGTGTGGACATTTTAGATATTAAAATCAAGAATGTAGAGGATGAGTTACATGTGGAATTGTTTACAAAACCCACAGATAAAAACACTTTATTACAATACGGAAGTAATCACCCTAAATCACAAAAAGATAATATTCCTTTTGGGGAATTTTTAAGATTACGCCGTAATTGTACAACTCTGAAAGACTTTATCATCATTCAGAAATTATGGAGCAAAACTGGAAGCAAGGGGATACCCTAGGAAACTTATCAAACATTCTTTAAGAGAGCACGATACTACGATCGTGACTATTTATTAGACACCACTAGAGAGAAAAAACAAGAGAACCAGAAAGGATTGTATTGTGAGTCAATTTTCCAGCATGAGCAACAAAATCAAAAATATAGTAAATAGGAATTGGAAGATTTTGAACAGTGAAGCTGCAATACAATTAGAAAAACCCTTGTTCTCTTTTAGGCGTAATAAGACAATCCGCAATTGTTTGGTTAGAACTTATAAAACTGAAACAAAATCCAAACAACATTAGACAAACAAAAAGCGTTAGGCAACCATAAGTGTGGAACGTGCTCGGTATGTTCTATTGTATAGAAGCCAAAAGTATGGCATTTAACGATAAAACATTGGTAGCAAAACCCTCAACAACTGCCGAAGTAGAAATATAATATATCTACTTGTTTGTTCCTGTGGATTAGGGTATGTAGGCGAAACCAGCAGAGAGTTTCACATACGCCTTCTGGAACACAAATCAGCAGTTAGACAAGAAAGGAAAACGCTCCATTAACAGATCACTATGTGAAGTCTAACCACAACTGTAATCAAATTAAGTGGTTTATTTTAGAAAAATCACCATTAGTAGGAGAGGAGGTAATTTAGACTCTCTGAGGAAAAACGGGACTGGATGAGGACTGGATGAGAATTGTGGCAGAGTAAAGAACAAGGTTTAGCGTCAAGTTTGTGGTTATGATTACTATTTGGTTGATTGATCACGATGGTTTTAAATAGTGAGCAATTAGCATATGAGATTGCAAGTTCTTCGAGGTTTATTGCATTTTACTTCATATCAGTAAATATAGTTTTGGTCCTGAAAAGGAATTAGGTTTTAGTCTCATTCTTACTTATGGAATTAACTAATAAACTGAGTCGAGTAGAGAGATGGGGGTTTGTTAGGCCACATATTTCCAGTATGTGACAACCAGGAGTAATATATGTGTAAGTTCCTGAGACCCTAATAAAGACAAGTAATAAGTGATTGAGTGATATAATATCACCTATGTGGAAAGACTATTGCGTACTTAGGGGGAATGGTGATGGAACACACGGTGGGAAGAACTATAATCATATCAATAAAATAAGTGAAGGCAATAAATAAAAGCTATAGGTTATTTAGTTATATAGCAATAAACTTCTGTTGGTCATTTATGAATAATTTTAGGATTGGATGAGTGTAGGTAACTGTAGGAATTTTAGCGCGTTGTAATATATATATTGCACAGGTTAGTTTAATAATCAAAATCTAAAATAAGAACTTGAGTTAATAAATAATAGCTCCTAAAATAGAAGAACTTATGTTGTAGGTTTGACTAAGCATAATAATAGTATTACTGGTGGAATGATCGTAGCGTTATCATATGAGGCATAACACCACAATTAGGTTAAGAAGACGATGTCATCTTGTTATATAAAAAACGGGAACGCCACAATATCGGAATCGAAGTGTTTATGTTGGAAAGTTATGTTAAATATATTATAATATTGTCAGCCGGAGTTTGTTTAAGTTAAGTTTGTTACTATATCCGGTTAATGGTAGCGCCATTTCTAAAATTACGTTGGGTAGTATGAAACCTTGAATGTCGGAGGGTATCTAAAGAATCTAGCACTTCCGGGTTTTAAATGGTAGCGCCAGCACAAGACGTATAACATGCAGGGTGTATCTGAAGTCAGCTGCAATACATTATTCGTCCTGTCTTCCAATCACAAAACGCGTACACTGATTTAAATTTGGCGAGTTTCCCATGATTCTTTCGAAACAACGAACGACAGGAAGGACGCATGAGGCCCCAGCAATATTTTATCTGAAGGTGAGATACTCGTGAGGAATTGGAATTAATACAAGTAGTAGGGCATCACAAACCGTTGTTTAATATAAATCTGTGGCTAACAAGTTATATCTATGTATACCCTCCCTCTATTAGTTTATTGTGACTACAATCGTGAGGAACCTTGCAGCGCGTGGTCCTACAGCCTCTGTATACAAACGGATTGGGAGCGCATTTATTCAAGTTTCCAGATCAAATTTTAAGCAAAAGTAGGATACCACTTAGAAGTATCCGCAGCTTAGTCTAATGTATAAAAGAATGAGTTCAGTAAATGATTTTGTCTGTTTCTTGTAGAATTATGAAGCAGTAAGGAGCCGTGGAGACTACGTAAATAGGCGAGTCTCAATCAGAACTAAAATATATGCAAAGAAGAACGCGAAAGTTAGTTGCAAGCATTAACCAGAAAGAGCGGTAGGAAATGCCTCGTAAATTAATAAAAAACATTATAAAAATAAGGAACGATAATACGAGTGACTTGTAACTCCTTTCCTTTAGGTGCTTTGAATTTTAGAAATATATTACAGCACAAAGAAGAGCTAAAGCCTTGGTCTTCCATAGAGTTGATTTAAAGAACAGGTAACAGTCCGCTATTTTCATCCATTAGTTGAGATAACCTCAATTATAATACACAATAGGATCATAACTAGAAGATTGAAGGTAGAGATTCAGTCGATGTTGTATGTTCTTTGAGAGACTTGTTACACAAGTTAGGTAGTAATAGTATAAGAATAGTAGAACAATATCTATCGCAATGTATGATTTTTAAATGTGATAGGGATATTATAAGCAGTCATGTCGGGTGCTATGTTTATGTATTGAAGTCAGGATATGAGATTAAGTAAATTGTTATATGTAGTTCATAAGCAAGTATTATGTCAATGATGTTTTTAACATTTGGAAATTAGGATGGAAATGTTATTGTATTATGATGAGGATGAGATTACATACAGCTATCTATGATGACTCACATATTTGTTTTCATCATAGGATACTTTCAATGGCCACAAAAAGAAGGGCACAGAGAGATTAAAATATACTTTCGTCTTGAAAAAGATGGATTAGAAATAGAAACCATCGAAACGCGTCGACGCTAAATTCTCTGCATAATCCAGGGGAACATTTGGCTTTGTAGATGTGGTCAAATTAAGTGCATCAAGGCCCAGTGATTAATTGTCTCAATCGATATGCAATATTAATGACAAATTGTACTGTCAAAATCCTTTTTCTTTTTCTCTCTTTCTCTTTCTATGTAAATGTATTTTGTATGATGTGTTTTTTTATTGCATTTTAGGTATATTGTGTTTTTTAATGAAAAAGTGTGTCACATGATTTGTGAGATTTTTAAAGTAATGTAAATTGGATACTAATGTTTTAATAAAAATACTACTTGTTATATATTTGGAGTTGTATCAAAGATATTTTCAGGCTGAGAGTGGAGTAACAGGCTTGTATTTCTATGATACTATTTTTCCTAAGTATACATTAAGGGATAGCATATTTTTAATCTGTGTTGTTATTTCACACATCAGTGTTTTCACTACGACTTACATACTGTAAGAATTCTGATGTTTAGCAAGAATTGTGCATCTGTGCTTGCCTTTGTGCATGTTTGTAACTGTCACATTGCTGAGGTGATATACATACTCACTATCCTGAATCTGTGTCAGCATTTACTAATTTAGCTTGGATGAATGTGTTGATGTGAACCATCAATGACATCACACGTGTGACATCGAATGCAATAGCAACGCGTTTGTTATGACAAATGCATTGTTACATGGCAGTCCATTGAAACACAAGTCATTACATTGACATGCAGTAGGGGATTCGCTAACATGAGTGGTTGTATAATCAGATATTTGTATGATCTGACATTCCCTACTGTTGCACACACTGGACTTGTAATGGTAAATTGTATCAGTTTGTAATCCTGCACAGTACCTACAGCAAGTTTGTGTGATATTTTGCGTTGTGATGTTCTGCAATGTAACAATATGGTCGTTGTTATGCCTGTGTTGTTTTTGCAGGGTTTGTAAACGTATGCAATGTGGGAAGACATATTTGTGTTGATTTTTCTCATCACTTTGCACACATGTGAATATCTTTCTGTAGTACATTTTGTCGCAGCTTACTTTTGCGCATGATCACTTCATGTACAATCTACTTGTTCTCCATGGACAGAGGAGTTTCCCAAGGATGATCAGTTGACTTTTCATGGTCAGGGATGTGAGGTACAGTGTGTTTAGTGCTTGGGTTAGGCTGCGTTGACTTCTACCCCTCTTCCCAATGGCAAACAGACCAGCTTACTCAGCATTGACAGAGGATCAATGACAGTGAGGGTAGTGTAGTTCAAGGATGCTGACACCGCTGACTGATGTTGAAGTACAATGCAAAACACAACAATGCCTTGTGCACATGACACAACCCAAGAGTCTCAGCCATCTTGCATTGCACCTCACATCTACTGTCAGATGGGCATTGTCCCTGATGTGTGTTTTTAGTGTGTGTGGTTTCTGTTATGTGGTGTGACTGCTAACTAAACTGTGGCCTGTCCTCCACACACATTTGTGGCATGCACAGTGAGGGCACATGTGACTAATCTTTACCTGTCAGTGTGTGGAATGTACAGTTAAGGTTATGGTCTGTAGTTGTGTGAGTAGGCCAAGAACTGGCTGTCAGTTTTTCCTAATTTGTACATGATGCCCCTGTGTAGCCATCTTGACAGGGCATTTGCATTCACTCTGAGGGACAGCATAGTGACAGGTGTGTTATTGTGGGAGTGGGGTGTATGTGTGTGACGAGTGGGTGCTGGTGGCAGTAGTCATAGCTTCTACTCCTCCTCCCACCCAGACCAAATGTGCCAGCATGTACCATGGTTCAATGACAGTGAGTACAAAGTTACATTCAAGATGTCTGGCTGTGATGTCTGTGGCTGTGTATTTGAGGTAATTTTAGACTATTTGGACATGTACTCACCAGGTTCCGGTATTCCAGCTAATCCAGTTATGGCCTCCGGTGGGAGGAGGTCCCGCACCTTCACCTCCCAGGTGGTGAAACGCACAGGTTTATGATGGCCACCGCCAGTCTTGTTGCTCAGGGCATGTTCTCTGGCAATCAGCTTCTTAACCCTCCTGCGTACATCATAGTACCGGTTCCGGATATCCTCTTTTGTGCGCAAGGTAGGTGAATGGGCATTCACCTTGTTGACAATCCTCTCCCACATCTTGGTTCTCTGGGACTTGGAGGTCTGTTGGGCCAAGGTGCCAAATAACTGTGGCTCAACTCGGATGATTTCATCTATCATGACTTCCAACTCAACATCTAAGAACTTTGGATTCTTCTTTGGGGGCATGGTGATGGGTGGTGGTGGAGGTGTATGTGTGTGTGAAGGTGAGGGTGAGTGAGTGTGAGTGGAGGTGTGTTTCAGTGGTGCTAGTTGTGTGGAGGTTGTGTGGTGGATGAGTTGTGTGTGTTTGTAGTGGGTAGATGAGTTGTCTGTGTAGTAGTGTGGTCTGCTTGCATGTCTGTCGAAGTAGCAAATGGTGTTGGGAAGTTTTTGCTCCCTTTATATAGGTTGAGTTGTGGGTGTGTCTCAATATTTAAATTTAGTTTTTTTGTAGATGACAATGCATTTTTTTGTAGTCTTTTTCTGTTTCTATTGTATTATTTTTCAGGATTATGTAAGTCGTTTAGACGGCACATGATGCTTGTTCTTGTGTTATTTGTTTTGTCCAAGTCTGTTCCATTCATACTAGGCTTTGTGGCATTGTTCGCTGCATGTAGTCTGTCGCGGTCGTGTATGTGCTTTGCTGTGTAGAATCGTTCGCGTGACGTGTCTCATTGGGTTGTGTTGATGCTGGACTATGTGGCATCGTTCGTGTCCAAGTCTGTCGTGGTCGTGTTAATACTTGGCTACATGGAGTCGTTCGCAGTACGTGTCTGTTGCGGCCGAGTTGACGCTTGGCTATCTCGAATCTTGCGCGTACGAGTCTATCGCGTCAGGCTCCTTGCCTTCCGACTCGGCCGTAAATGTTTTTTCTGGCCGAGTCGGTTGTAAATTCCAAGCATTGCATCGTACTCATCCATTTGGAAGGCGTGTGTACGGTTCGGTCGGGAAATATGACGGGTCCGTGTCGGGAACAACGTTTTCCAGCCGAAATCGGAATCGACCCCAAAGAATTTACTATTCCCACTCCAAACTATATTAAGTCAGGGAAGGTGCTGGACACTAAACATATATAATTTACTATTCCCACTCCAAACTAGAAAAAGTCAGGAAAGGTGCTGGACACTAAACATATATAATTTACTATTTCCACTCCAAACTATATTAACTCAAGAAAGGTGCTGGACACTAAACATATATAATTTACTATTCCCACTCCAAACTAGAAAAAGTCAGGGAAGGTGCTGGACACTAAACATATATAATCTACTATTCCCACTCCAAACTATATTAACTCGGGGAAGGTGCTGGACACTAAACATATATAATTTACTATTCCCACTCCAAACTATATTAACTCAAGGAAGGTGCTGGACACTAAACATATATAATTTACTATTCCCACTCCAAACTAGAAAAAGTCAGGGAAGGTGCTGGACACTAAACATATATAATTTACTATTCTCACTCCAAACTATATTAACTCAGGGAAGGTGCTGGACACTAAACATATATAATTTACTATTCCCACTCTAAACTATATTAAATAAAGGAAGGTGCTGGACACTAAACATATATAATTTACTATTCCCACTC
The DNA here is from genome assembly GCA_963921515.1 of Calotriton arnoldi. Taxonomy (NCBI): domain Eukaryota; kingdom Metazoa; phylum Chordata; class Amphibia; order Caudata; family Salamandridae; genus Calotriton; species Calotriton arnoldi. The sequence continues at coordinate 7,383 of CAWUFW010027655.1, read as the reverse complement.
CAAACTATAGTCACTCAGGGAAGGTGCTGGACACTAAGGGGTCGATTCCGATTCGGGCCGGAAAAAGCACCGACCGACTCGGAGCCGGAAAAATTACCGACCGACACGTACCAGTGGCGCCCGACACGCCAAGTACGATGCAAGCCGCGATAAATCCGACCGACACGTCAGGAAACCAAGCCGACCGACCGAGCCGCTCGGAAAATAGCAATCCGGCCGGAAAAACACGCGAATCCAACCGACCGACACGCACCCGGAACAAATCCGACCGAATCGTACCCGCCAACTCCAACCCGCAAAGTACGATGCAAGGCGCGAAAACCCGACCGAGTCGGACGGAGGACAAGCCGCACGACCGACACGCATACAAAACCGAGCCGAGCAACACAATACACCGCGACCGACGCGTACGCAGCATACAAAACTGCACAAACACAGCGTGAACGAAACGGAGAACACCGTACGAGACCAATGCAGGGTCCGACTCGTCACAAGAACGTTTCCAACATACACAAACAGCACAAAGGAAAAATCACCCAAAAAAGGCCAAACAAGCAATTAGCAAGCCAATAAATACTGGGGGTGGGGACAGAGAACAAAGACACACCCACAACTCCACCTATATAAAGGACACAAATCACTACCATGAGCCTTTGCAAATGCCATTCCACTGCCAGCACCCAAGAGAAAGCAACCACACACCCACAGCTCACCCTCACACAAGCCACACACCATCAGCACACCAACAAATACCTACCTCACATACACCCAGCAAAACACACACTCACACACCCTCACCTGCACACCAACACACACATCACTCACCATCACCACCCATCACCATGCCCCCCAAGAAGAATCCCAAGTTCCTAGATTGTGAATTGAAGTCCTGGTAGACGAGATCCTCAGGGTGGAGCCACAGCTGTTTGGCACTCTGGTCCAACAGACCCCCATGTCGCAGAAAACCAAGATGTGGAGAGGATCATCAACAGGGTGAACGCACAATCACCATGTCGGCGCACAAAGACGGACATCCAGAACAGGTGGTATGACGTGCGCAGGAGGGTACGGGACCTGCTGAAGATAGACTACATCAACAGCCAACATACCGGCAGTGGCCCTCCTGCCAAGCTCAATATACCTCAGGCCCTGGGAGGAGAAGGTGCGGGCCATCCTTCCGCCAGTGAGCGTATATGGACTAGAGAACATCCCAGAGCCTGGTGAGTACACAACAAATGTACACAATAAACTGCCACAAAACACACACATCACTGTCAAGGGGAGAGTCAAACCATGCACACATAGCAATTACACAGCAACTAGAACAGAATCATCCCAAAATGTGTATGTCAGTCAGATAAACACAACACATGCCATCAAAAAAGTCACATCCAACTGTGCCAACACATGTACAAACACAACCACAACTACAGCTAGGCAGTGGCACAAATAGAACTAACACACACATCCACACATGTAGCCACCACAACAACACCAACACACAGTGAAGACCACTCAAAGGAAGGAATTCTGTGTATGCTGGCCAAGTCAGTGTAGCCAATAGCATCATGGGAGTCGCAGTCACACATATTGCCCCCCCCACAACTGTCCCATCAACACCACCCTGAACCATGCTCACATCACAGGGAGTGGAGAAGGACTCACAAGATGGCTGACACTGGCTACTGCTGTGGGGAGCACAAGGCCCTGCTGCCAACTGTGCACCAACAAACAGCAGGACACCACTGACTGACATCCTGAGAGACAACTTACACTCCCTGCAATGCAAGCACGTTCCATGGTGGGATATCTGGCTGGCTGGGTGGGAAGGGGGACTTGCAGCACTGACCATAGTCACCAGCACCTCCCCTCACACCCCCCCAACACAAACTCCACAGTACCCACCTGGTAGAATGCAATGCCCTCCATCCTAACACAAGATCCCACAAAGCACCACCACCCTGGGTTATGTTGTGTGAAGCACAGGGACACTCTTGGGACTCTTAGCCAAACAACTGCCAGGACAACACTCCCAGCCATCCTGTCAGCACAGCCAGCCCACCCCACAGGGAAGCAGAGTCAAAAGGAAGGAAGCATGGGCATGCTGGGAAGGGGGGTGGAGGCAATAGCATGATGGGAGTCGTAGTCACAGACATTGCTCAGCCTCACAACTGGCCCATCAACACCACTCCTGAACCATGCTCACATCACAGGGAGTGGAGAAGGACTCACAAGATGGCTGACACTGGCTACTGCTGTGGGGAGCACAAGGCCCTGCTGCCAACTGTGCACCAACAAACAGCAGGACACCACTGACTGACATCCTGAGAGACAACTTACACTCCCTGCAATGCAAGCACGTTCCATGGTGGGATATCTGGCTGGCTGGGTGGGAAGGGGGACTTGCAGCACTGACCATAGTCACCAGCACCTCCCCTCACACCCCCCCAACACAAACTCCACAGTACCCACCTGGTAGAATGCAATGCCCTCCATCCTAACACAAGATCCCACAAAGCACCACCACCCTGGGTTATGTTGTGTGAAGCACAGGGACACTCTTGGGACTCTTAGCCAAACAACTGCCAGGACAACACTCCCAGCCATCCTGTCAGCACAGCCAGCCCACCCCACAGGGAAGCAGAGTCAAAAGGAAGGAAGCATGGGCATGCTGGGAAGGGGGGTGGAGGCAATAGCATGATGGGAGTCGTAGTCACAGACATTGCTCAGCCTCACAACTGGCCCATCAACACCACTCCTGAACCATGCTCACATCACAGGGAGTGGAGAAGGACTCACAAGATGGCTGACACTGGCTACTGCTGTGGGGAGCACAAGGCCCTGCTGCCAACTGTGCACCAACAAACAGCAGGACACCACTGACTGACATCCTGAGAGACAACTTACACTCCCTGCAATGCAAGCACGTTCCATGGTGGGATATCTGGCTGGCTGGGTGGGAAGGGGGACTTGCAGCACTGACCATAGTCACCAGCACCTCCCCTCACACCCCCCCAACACAAACTCCACAGTACCCACCTGGTAGAATGCAATGCCCTCCATCCTAACACAAGATCCCACAAAGCACCACCACCCTGGGTTATGTTGTGTGAAGCACAGGGACACTCTTGGGACTCTTAGCCAAACAACTGCCAGGACAACACTCCCAGCCATCCTGTCAGCACAGCCAGCCCACCCCACAGGGAAGCAGAGTCAAAAGGAAGGAAGCATGGGCATGCTGGGAAGGGGGGTGGAGGCAACAGCATGATGGGAGTCGTAGTCACAGACATTGCTCAGCCTCACAACTGGCCCATCAACACCACTCCTGAACCATGCTCACATCACAGGGAGTGGAGAAGGACTCACAAGATGGCTGACACTGGCTACTGCTGTGGGGGAGCACAAGGCCCTGCTGCCAACTGTGCACCAACAAACAGCAGGACACCACTGACTGACATCCTGAGAGACAACTTACACTCCCTGCAATGCAAGCACGTTCCATGGTGGGATATCTGGCTGGCTGGGTGGGAAGGGGGACTTGCAGCACTGACCATAGTCACCAGCACCTCCCCTCACACCCCCCAACACAAACTCCACAGTACCCACCTGGTAGAATGCAATGCCCTCCATCCTAACACAAGATCCCACAAAGCACCACCACCCTGGGTTATGTTGTGTGAAGCACAGGGACACTCTTGGGACTCTTAGCCAAACAACTGCCAGGACAACACTCCCAGCCATCCTGTCAGCACAGCCAGCCCACCCCACAGGGAAGCAGAGTCAAAAGGAAGGAAGCATGGGCATGCTGGGAAGGGGGTGGAGGCAATAGCATGATGGGAGTCGTAGTCACAGACATTGCTCAGCCTCACAACTGGCCCATCAACACCACTCCTGAACCATGCTCACATCACAGGGAGTGGAGAAGGACTCACAAGATGGCTGACACTGGCTACTGCTGTGGGGAGCACAAGGCCCTGCTGCCAACTGTGCACCAACAAACAGCAGGACACCACTGACTGACATCCTGAGAGACAACTTACACTCCCTGCAATGCAAGCACGTTCCATGGTGGGATAACTGACTGGGTGGGTGGGTGGGTGGGAAGGAGGTCTGGCTGTCAACCAAACACAATCAATGCAGACCATGTTCACACCCCAGAGAATACATAGAAATGCCCAAATAATGCAGGACAATGTGCCACACCAATATCAACCCCTGACTGTGACGACTTAGGACAATACAATGTACAGGCCCGCACCCCGAGGCACAGTCACAACTGTCAGGTGTGTCAACCACTGATGCCTGCAGAAACATGACATACATTGTTTGTGTCTCCCAAAAACAGGTGATGATAGGGACACAGCAGCAGACGCTGAGGAGTCCCAGTCCCAGGCTCAAGAGGATGCCGAGCTCACTGGCGTCGTACAGCCTCTGTCCTCCTCGGACGATGAACAACCTGGCACATCCGGTGCAAGTCAACATGCTGCACCAGCAGGACCACCAGCTGCAGCACCAGCAGGTCCACCAGCTGCACCCCCTGCACCCACCCCTCCAACGACTGTCACCACGAATACCATCCCTGCCGACATGGACAGAATAAGGAACAACACCAGCGCAGTGACCCTGGACCAACCTGGGGCCATGGACACCACCACCACCACCACCCCCAAGGTGGACCAGGGTTATCTGTGCGTGCAACTGCACACACTGCACATGTCAGCAGGGGTGGTGGGAGGGGTGGGAGACAGAGGTCGCTGCTTGCAGACGTTGCTGGTGTGCATGAAGACCCACAACTGGTACGCATAGCTGATGCGTACCAGTCCAGCACCGGAGAGCTCAGCCAGGTAGTGGGGCTCCTCAGAGACATCAAACAGCAGCAGGCTGCCCATCATGCCCGCTTGGACTCCCACATGTCCCACGTGGAGTCACACATGTCACGTGTGGACTCCCACATGTCCCGCGTGGAGTCCAAGTGGGATGTACTACATGAGATGACGGCGGTGCACAGGGACATATTACAATGCCTCCGCCAGATGAACAGCAACCAGTCCACACCTCCCTGTGTGCCAACAACATCTGGTACCGAACAAACTGCAACTGCCACAGGGAGGGAGGAGGACTCTGGCGGAGAGTCCCCTGCACCGCAGCAGCCTGCACTTGAGGGCCCCCCCCAAGAAGAGGGGTCGTCCGAGGAGGGGAAAGTGAGAGGCTGATGGCCAAGCGCAACTCCCAGGAAGCCTGAACCTGTTCTGGATTTTCGCCTTGTGCACAGACTGTTCACCCTGTTGATGGCAACACTACTCCCACACATTGCATGGGGAGTACAAGTTGGAACAATGTGTCAGACAACTGTGGCCCCGATACTGGGGATCCTGTCTACCTGGACTTTCTATTCATCTAGGAACTTGGGATTGCAAGATTCATGTACAGCACAATCCATCCTATGCACTATTATCACAGATGTATCACAATAAACACACTAATACACCATACTTGCCTCTGTCGTGATTCCAACGTGGGTGCTGTTATGGGGATGATGAACTGCAAAATTACACTGTGTATGCGAACTGCAACAGCAAGGACAACACAGGCATGTGAGTACAGGCAACGTGGACACATATGAGGGAGACACACCACCAGGGCTACACAACACATACACACCTAGGCCATCTGACTCATTGCCTACACTGATGTTGCCAGGGAAGACGGTGCAATGCACAGACACCACACCCATTCCCAGTTGTAGTCAAGTAGCCCACAGGTGCAGTAAGCAAATGGCAGTCAAATGTGTGACCACAGACAACGCACATCACTAAGTGAAGCACAGGTTTATTACACAGTAGCAACATGCCGTAACCACTACAGATGCAAGGTAACCCCACCTGGTAGCGGGCACACAGTCAACAACTGTAGACAGAAGGAAGTCCATGGGTGTGGCGCACATCACCTGTAGGGACACAACAGCTACCAGCCTGGATGTGCAATCACGCCGTCGGTGGACACAGTTGACCAAACGAATCTGAAAGTACCCTGTGAAGGACAGAAATGACACACAGTCAAAAGCAATGCAGTACAGGACAGAACAGCAAAACTCATGCACAATACATGTTACAAGATACCCACCCAGAACCAAGTTAGCATGTCAACACTGTTGGGGAGTACAGCCCACCTGTCACCACACATCGCAACACACATCCTGTCAAGTAGCCCATGGACACACTCCAACAGCACCAGAGCACCACCCACACATCATGCCAACTCACATCATTCACATGACACCTCAGGATACTCACATTCAGCTAAAGAAGTTGGTGATGAGCTGTGTGCGGACATCACCATCACCATCATCATCATCATCGTCACTGGCATCGTGGTCCAGGCCAGGATCCTCCACAGGTGGCGGATGTTGGTCATCGTCATCCTGGATGAGAGGCAACTCCTTCCGCACTGCCAGGTTGTGGAGCATGCAGCAGACGATGATAATCTTGCACACTTTCGCAGGGGCATATGGGAGGGACCCTCCGGTCTTGTCCAGGCAGCGGAAGCGGCTCTTCAGGAGACCAAAGGTCCGCTCAATCACTCTCCTGGTCCGACCATGTGCCTCATTGTAGCGCATCTGGGCAGGTGTCACAGGGTTCCTGAGGGGTGTCAGCAACCACGGCATGTTGGGGTATCCCGAGTCACCTACGGACAGACAAGTGCACATCAGCTGACTTGGAAAAGTGGGCGGAATACTACAGATCAGATCACACACAATGGCACAAAGTCAGTACACACCGACAAGCCAGGCACGCTGGTTCTGCATCTGTGCCATCAACCTGGGGATGCGACTACTCCTCATCACAAAGGCATCGTGTGCTGAACCAGGGAAACGGGCACACACGTGTGTGATGGTCATGTCTGCAAGACACACCACCAGTGCATTGACCGAGTGGTAGTGCTTGCGGTTCCTGTAGGCCTGCTCCTGGGCCTGTGGTGGTACCAAAGCCACATGTGTCCCATCAATGGAGCCAATGACATGCGGCATCCTCCCCAGGGCATAAAAGTCACTCTTCACGTCAGTGAGTCGTCGCAGTCTAGGGAAATAGATGTACCGGTTCAGGAAGAGCAACATTGCCGCCAAGAAATCGCGGAGCACACGGCTGAACATGGTCTGTGACATCCCACCAGCAGACGCCACAGTATGTTGGAAGGTACCGGTGGCAAAGAAGTGTAGGGCTGCCATCACCTTCACCTTGGGGGTCAGCGCTGTAGGATACGGCCGGCCAGGCTGCAAATGTGGGGACAACTGCACTGCAAAATCCTCAATCAGCTGCCTGGTGAAGCGGTACCGCCGGATGCTGTCCCGTTCCACCATCGTTGCCAGGTCTGGGAATGGCCGAT
>CAWUFW010027654.1:0-25620 GCA_963921515.1 Calotriton arnoldi | reverse complement strand
CTAAGAACTCTGAAAAGGGTGGGGAGAAGGGTAAAGATCAAAAGTCTTCATCAGGCCCCCAAAAATCTTCTTCAGGTGGGGATTCACAGTCTACAAAAGGGAAAGGCCAAAGAAAACCATGGTGCAAGGTATGTAAGCAAAAGACTCACTGGACCAGTGATTGCACCAAGTCCAAAGACTCAAGTCCAGCCCCCACCAATGCCCCTAAGGCACCTGTTCCCCCTAGTACAGTTACAGTTGGTGGGAGTGCTCCAGCCAAGGGTTTAGTAGGGTTCACCCTGGGTACTGAGTTGGGCTCTGACCTAGTCAGAGAACTGACTCAGGCTGTGTTAGTCTGTGATGGAGGCATGGATGTGCCCTCCTCTATGAGTCCCAGTAATCTGGGCAAGTACAGACAACAGCCTTTAATCAATGGACGAGAGGCTTTGGCATTTAGGGACACAGGGGCAAGTGTCACAATGGTGACACAAGACCTTGTGAAACCTGGGCAAGTTATACTTGGGGAGATGTACCAAGTGACCAATGCTAGCAATGTCAGAACAGACCATACTCTGGCAGTTGTTAACTTCTCCTGGGGAGGGGTAACTGGCCTTAAGAAGGTTGTGGTGAGTGCAAACCTACCAGTCGAATGCTTGCTTGGCAATGACTTAGAGACTTCTGCTTGGGCAGAAGTGGAGCTCAGGACCCATGCAGAAATGCTGGGGATCCCTGCAGATGTGTTTGCTGTGACCAGGTCACAAGCCAAAATGTCTAGCACAGAACAGGCCTTGAATTCTGGAAGAATGGACCAAGTGCCTTCCAAGAGGAGGAGTAGTAGGGTAAAGGCAGTGCCTTCCCCCTTGGCTCAGGAAGAAGATCAGTCCCTTGAGGGGGATGATCTCAGTCCTGAAGAAGGTACTGTCCCAGAGGAACTTGAACCTGACCAGGTTGAGTTATTGGGGACAGGGGGACCTTCTAGGGCAGATCTGAGCCAGGAGCAGCAGAGCTGCCCCTCCCTTGAACCCCTCAGACAGCAAGCTGCTGCTGAGGCTGCTGGGAAAGCTAGTGGTCCCCATACAGTGTATTGGGATGATGGACTCCTGTACTCAGAGAGTAGAGACCCCAAGCCTGGTGCTACCAGGAGGTTGGTTATACCTCTGAAGTTCAGGGGCTTCCTATTGACCCTAGCCCATGATATTCCCTTGGCAGGTCACCTGGGCCAGAACAAGACTTGGGACAGAATTGTCCCTCACTTTCACTGGCCCCACATGTCTGAAGACACCAATGAGTTTTGTCGCTCCTGTGTAACCTGCCAGGCCAGTGGCAAGGCAGGTGGCACTACAAAGGCCCCCTGATATCACTACCTGTGGTGGGGGTGCCCTTTGAAAGGGTAGGGATTGACATTGTTGGTCCCATGGATCCCCAAACAGCATCTGGGCACAGGTTTATCCTGGTGGTAGTGGATCATGCCACCAGGTACCCAGAAGCTATTCCCCTCAGGACCACTACAGCACCTGTGGTGGCAAGGGCCCTCCTGGGAATTTTCTCAAGAGTGGGCTTTCCTAAGGAGGTAGTATCAGACAGGGGTGCCAACTTCATGTCTGGGTACTTAAAAGCAATGTGGAAGGAGTGTGGAGTGACTTATAAGTTCACCACACCCTATCACCCACAATGCAATGGTTTAGTTGAGAGATTCAACAAAACCTTGAAGGGCATGATTAAAGGGCTCCCAGAAAAGCTTAGGCGAAGATGGGACATACTCTTGCCCTGCCTTTTATTTGCATATAGGGAGGTGCCTCAGAAGGGGGTTGGTTACAGCCCTTTTGAACTTCTGTTTGGCCACCCTGTCAGGGGTCCACTGTGCTTGGTGAAGGAAGGATGGGAGTTACCTCTCAAGCCCCCAAAGCAATACATAGTGGACTATGTACTTGGTCTCCGCTCCCGGATGGCTGAGTATATGAAAAAGGCAACCAAAAACCTTGAGGCTAGCCAGGAACTTCAAAAGGCCTGGCATGACCAAAAGGCTGTTCTGACTGTTTACCAGCCAGGACAGAAGGTGTGGGTGTTGGAGCCAGTGGCCCCAGCAGCTCTCCAAGACAAATGGAGTGGACCCCACACTATTGTTGAGCAGAAGGGTGAGGTTACCTACTTAGTAGACCTAGGAACACCCAGGAGTCCCCACAGGGTTCTCCATGTCAACAGGTTAAAACCATATGTGGACAGGGCAGACATGGGCTTGCTCATGGCTACTGATGAAGGGCAGGAGGAAGAGAGTGACCCACTCCCTGACCTGCTCTCACAGAACCCTGACGATGGGTCAGTAGATGGTGTAGCCTTGGCAGGCAGCCTCACTACCCAGCAACAAACTGATTGTAGACAGGTGCTCAATCAGTTTAGACACATGTTTTCACTGACACCCAGTCAGACCACCTGGTGCACTCATGAAGTGGACACTGGGGACAGTCTGCCTATTAAAAATAAGATTTATAGGCAAACTGACCATGTCAGGGACTGTATCAGGACTGAAGTCCAGAAAATGTTGGAGTTGGGAGTTATTGAACCCTCAGATAGCCCTTGGGCTAGTCCAGTGGTCCTTGTACCAAAACCTCACACCAGTGGTGGAAAAAGAGAGATGAGGTTTTGTGTGGACTACAGGGGTCTCAATGCAGTCAGTAGGACTGATGCCCATCCAATACCAAGGGCAGATGAGCTCATAGATACTTTGGCCTCAGCCAAATATCTCAGCACATTTGACTTGACAGCTGGCTACTGGCAGATCAGACTAGCTGATACTGCAAAGCCCAAAACAGCATTCTCAACCCCTAGTGGGCATTATCAATTTGTGGTGATGCCCTTTGGCTGAAGAATGCACCTGCCACTTTCCAGAGGTTGGTGAATACAGTCCTTACAGGTCTGGAAGCCTATAGTGCAGCATATCTAGATGATATTGCTGTCTTTAGCTCCACCTGGGAGGATCACCTGGTCCACCTCAGGAATGTTTTACAGGCCCTGCAAAAGGCAGGCCTGACTATCAAGGCCACTAAGTGCCAGATAGGGCAGAGTCAGGTTGTATACCTGGGCCACCTTGTGGGTGGAGGCCAGGTTCAACCTTTGCAGAGCAAGATCCAGACCATCATGGACTGGACTGCTCCAACTACCCAGACTCAGGTGAGAGCCTTCTTAGGCCTGACTGGGTACTATAGGAGATTAGTCAAGGGGTATGGATCAATAGTGACACCCCTGAATGACTTAACTTCTAAGAAAATGCCCAAAAAGGTTCAGTGGACAGCTAGCTGTCAAAAGGCATTTGATGACCTGAAGCAGGCCATGTGCACTGCTCCCATTCTACAGAGTCCTGATTACTCCAAGAAGTTCATTGTTCAACCTGATGCATCTGAATTGGGGGTAGGGGCTGTACTGTCACAATTGAATGAAGAAGGTCAGGATCAGCCAGTAGCTTTCATTAGCAGAAGGCTGACCCCTAGAGAGAAACGTTGGTCAGCCATAGAGAGGGAGGCCTTTGCTGTGGTCTGGGCTCTGAAGAAGTTGAGACCATACTTGTTTGGTACACACTTCCTGGTTCAGACAGACCATAAGCCCCTCTTATGGCTAAAACAAATGAAGGGTGAAAACCCCAAACTGCTTAGGTGGTCCATTTCCCTACAGGGGATGGACTTTACAGTGGAACATAGACCTGGGAGTAACCATGCCAATGCAGATGGACTCTCTAGGTACTTCCACTTAGAACATGAAGACTTTACTGGGCAAGGTTAGTTTAATGTCCCTACGTTTGGGGGGGGGGTTGTATAGGAGAGTAGGATCTGCTTCACATGGGTACCCCCACTTTTTGCTGATGCTTCACTGTTTTTCGACATTAGTCTGGCTGGGGCCCTGCTAATCAGAACCCCAGCCTAGCTGCTTCCTCTCTAAAATGGTTTCCATGTGCCTTAGGCACATCACTGATTGGAATCTGGAGTGCCCTTATAAGTCCCTAGTATATGGTATACTATGTACCAAGGGCATAGGTAGCTCAGAGGCCTACCAGGGGCTGCAGCATGTATTATGCCACCCCTGGAAAGCCATCCAAACTGACACCACAGGTCTGCTACTGCAGCCTGGGTAAGGTGGTGCATGCACCCCTTACTGTGATATAGGTTACCTATATCACTAAATACATACACACATATAAACCTATAAGTCACTCCTAAGGCAGGCCTTATCAATCCTGAAGGCAGAGTGCATGGTTCCTATGTGAGAGGGTGCCCCTGCATGAGCAGGGCCCCTCTGCAGCGTTCGGAGACCCTTCTCTGATGCTGTTTGTAGTGCAGCCTGACCATATACTCTTAAGCGCATTATAACCTCGCGTTAAATGCTAACTTTGGAATGGCTGCACCTAAACATGTCGTGTTTGGTGTCAAACATCTTGGAATACTACCCCCCTGCCAATTCTGGCGGCGGGGGTAGCATTCCACCCTTCTAGAGGGAAAGACATGTTAACTCTGGCTAGCCCGGTAACTTCTTTCTAAAGCCCTGGCATCACAAAATGGATGCTGCTGCCACAGACACGAGTCTGGCCTCCTGCTGCTGGACGAAACTCCGGCAGGGGAGGCCTGGACAATAGGTTTCCTGTCCCAGGGAGGTGTGACCACCTCCCCAGACAGGATAATGTGTATTGGGGCTGGGCGGGAGCACTTTCGGGTGCTTTGAAGTCCTGCACTGGGGGCACACTTGGTGTCCCTGTGCATACCCCAGTTCAAACCGGATCAGGGGCTTGCAGCCCCTGCTTTGGCGCGAACTGGACAAAGGGAAAGGGGTGTAGCCACCCCTCTGCCCTGACCCACCCATAGGTGGGGCCACAGAGTAGTCCAACCCCTAAACTTAGTATAAGTATAGGAACCCAGTCCTTAGGACTTTAGATTATCCCTGGACGAAACTCTGAAACAGAATCCTGGACCTTCGACGCTCTACTCAAGATTAGAGGACAGAAGAATCTCCCTTGGGGTCAAGGAGTGACTCCCCTGCTTGGCAGGCACCAAAGAAGCATCTGTCCGGTCTGCATTTCTGAAGCTCCCGTCGGACGCCGAAGTCTTCGCATCACCAGAGGTGGATTCTCAGACTTCCCCGAGGCTACCCTGAGTCCCCAGCAAAGCGGAGGCCCGTAGCTATCGTGGGTGACGTGAGACTGTGACCCCTGGACACCGAGCACACTTGCAAGTGCATCCTCTTCTGGGTCTCCCACGAAGTCGTGCTTTGGTCTCCAAGTAGCCCTAGCCTCCAGCACCAACTGCACCAAAGATCACTGGCCTCCACTCCACGAGTGTCCTGTGAGCCAGATCCACGTGCGACGTCTTGAGGCTCCTTCGCGGTTGCTAGCCCGTTGGCTAGTAGCCCTTCACAAAGGCCAATATTTTTCTTCTTGGGCATCCTGGTTGCTCCAGGCCTGCCCTCACTTACCTTTACTGGGTGAGTTCCCCAGACCTTGCTGGTCTGCATCATCGACGATCTTCATCTTCACTGAGACTTGCCGTTGCCAAGGCTTGTTGGGTCCAATCCGGTCGCCGACACCTCAGCACTCGACAGACATCGTGTACCAGCCCGAATCCTGCTCCTGGTTACCGACAACGCCTCCTGGACCTCGTGGCTGAAGAGTCAAGATGACCGTCAACGCACCTGAAGCACTCAACATCGGTGGGCATCTGTCCATCGCCTTCCTGGTCACTGGCTAGTGACCCAGACTCTGTCCCCCCTGCTTTCAGGTTCTTCAGATCTCCGATCCACTCTTGGATCCACCCGGACACTTTCCACTTGGTCGCCAGCAGCACTTTGCAGCAGATCGCCATTCAAATCGACGACGAAACCCGACCCCGAAAGGCACCTATGCACCCAGCTTCCCTGGGTGAGGTAACACGAGTACTCCGGTGCTCCCGTGGGTAGAGACTCTCCAAAGTACTAGTTCTCAAAGGGTTTGCTCCAAGTCCTCCTTTAAGTGTCCCTTTTCTTTAATTTCCTGATCGCGACTTTCTCCATAGAAGTCAACGGCGTATCGCGGTTGTGTATTTACACTGCACGCGTCCCCCGTGGGTCCCCTGTGTCACTACCTTGGGTGGTTCCTTGTGGTCCAAGCACTTCTAGAGGCTCTAGGCCTAGTGTCTAGTTCAGTCGTGGTTCTTATACCACTTTATTGGTATATGGTTTGGTACGCCCCTAGGGCCCAAACGTGTATTTGTGCTATTACTGTGTTTAAATAACTTATAACTTGTGTACTTCGAACTCTAGCCTCATAAAGAGACTAGAGGGGTGTGTTTAGCAATAAATACATATATTTTGAATATATACCTGGTGAGGTGCTCTTTCATTTGGTCACTCAAGAGATTATAGACTGGTAAAACAAGCTGCTTTACATTCCTTCAAGACTTAGCCTGAAGGCTGCTCTCCATAGCTACCACTAGGATAGCTTTCAATAAGGTTGTCTTTAACCTATCTCCAATAAGGGGTTGTTTGGACTGGTGCAAGGTGCCCACTATAATTAGTGGACAGCATATACCAGGCCAACTTCTCACATGGGTGATAAGCTGATGTCAGTTTGTGTTTAATGCCTAGCATTGTGGTTAGGGAGGAAAAGATGGCGTTTGAAAAATGACTTCCGTTATCGGACCGGATGGCGTCCGGGACGCCCCAGCGAGTAATGACATCACGGAGTAGGAATGTGGCTGCTGCTTTGGCATCGCAGTGGACGCAGGGTCCAGCTTCGATCCAGCGTGAAAATGGACACACTACTACAATGAGATAGCGGTAATTTTGGCAGCGATCAATCATGTCGACATAGTCAATGTGTAGCTCTTTGAAGGGGCCTGATAGTCTAGGAATTGTGGAAGCAACAGTTTTGAGAGTCGGGTTTGGGGAATATTGTTGACAAATGAGACATTTATTAATGAAAAGCTGTATCTGTTCATGGGCATTGGGAATGAACCAGTCTGTCTGCAAGGTGGTGGACATGTTATCTGGGTGACATGCGTAGGAAGGTGGAGTTGGTCCAACGCCACTTGCAATAAAGCCTGTGGCATCACAGGTTTCCCTGTTATTGTCTGTCTGTAAATGAAGTCGGCGGAGTCCTATGTACTCCCCTCTTCTTCCACAACTCTTTCTCTTGATCTGGTGCACTTTCTTGCATTTCTCTGAGGTGTAATTGTGCAGTGTGATCATATTGCTGTGTTGTATCAATGTCAAATGGGGTTGGTAATTGGGATGGTGTTTTTGAAGTACCTTCATTGCTGTTCTCATGCTCTGTCGGAGGTAGCGTTTGGGAAAGTAAGATGGGGGCAAATGGAACTTCTGGTGTCGTTTGAGGTGGGGGGCCTGTTGCTGGGGGGCCTCTGGCTGCAGCCTTAGCTGCCCAATCTGCCAGGGCGTTACCTCTGGAGACAAAATCTTGGCCATTGGTGTGCGCTGCGCATTTGACTACTGCTACTTCAGCTGGTAGTGTAAGGGCCTCTGTGAGAAGTTGGCCTGGTATATGCTGTTCACTAATTAAAGTGGACACCTTGCACCAGAACAATTCGACTCTTATGGTAGATAGGTTTAAGACAACCTTTATAGAAAGCTATCCTAGTGGTAGCTGTGGAGAGCAGCCTTCAGGCTAAGTCTTGAAGGAATGTAAAGCAGCTTGTTTTACCACACAATCTCTTGAATCACCAAATGAAAAGACACCACACAGGTATATATATCAAATATATATGTATTTATTAATAAACACTCTCTACTAATCTCTTTATGAGATTAGAGGATAGGAACATATGTACAAGTCAAATATTATCAGGATAAGTTTAGCACAATTGAATATTACAATATTAGTTTGCTAGACCTAGGTCTAGGGCATCTAGAATCGAGGGACCCCAAGAACCACCCCAGGTAGTTGTAGGAGACCCACAGGGGACGGACGCGGTGACCTGGCACCGATGCGAATCCTGTACGAGTCTATGCGCTCAGACGCGATTGAGATATCAATGTTCAAGGTCCCTTGCGTGTTCGAGGCGAACACACCGATCGGACTCAGTACGAGTCGAAGGATACGGTCTACAGATAGGATTTGCAAGGGAGTCGGACGCGGTGTGTCTAACACAGACGCGAACCAGGTACGAGTCAGTGCGAGAATCGCACGGGGAAAGTAAGAGTTTTAGGATACTTCTGGTGAACCTACAAGCAAGTCACTTACAGGGTAAGTAGTTCGAGGGCCCACACCCACAGGAGCACCGTAGTGCTGGAGTTACCTCACCCAGGGAAGCCGGGTGCACAGGTGTCCTTTGGTGTCGGGTCGCGGCGTCGTTTTCAATGGCGACCAAAGAAGACTTGCTGCTTGTGATGGTTTGAAGAAGTGTCCGGTGGAATCCAAGCCTGGATTCGGTGGAAGGATGACCTGAAAGCAGAAGGCACAGTGTTCAAAGTCACTTGGCAGTGACTCGGGGCAAGGAAGATGAATGCCCACCATCGTCGCAGGGTTCAGGTCGTTCACGCTTGCCTTGACTCTTCAGCCACGAGGTCCCGGAGGCGTCGACGATGACCAGGAGCTGGATTCGGCGTGTCCCACGATGTCTGCGGCTTACTGCGGTGTCGACAACTCGATCGGGGCCAACAAGCCTTGGTGACAGCAAGTCTTGGGGAAAGTGTGAAGAGGAGATGGAGCAGACCAGCAAGGTCTGTGGAACTCACCCAGCGAGGGTAAGTCAGGGCAGGCCTGGAGCAACTAGGGGAGCCCTTTGGTTTCTTTGGAAAGTCTTCTGGGGACCCACAAGCCGGCTGGCAAGGGGTCGCGAAGACGCCGCGGGAGGATTCTCTCACAGGGGCCCACGGTCACTCGGGACGAGTTAGGCCGCTGATCTTAGGAGCAATTCCTGCTGGAGGCTGGGACCACACGTGGTCCAAAGCACAAGTTCGTGGAACGTTGTGAGGGGTTACACTCGACAATAGTGCACGGTACCCAGGGGTCACGGTTCCTCATTATTCTTGGGGTCCACTGGCCTCAGCTTCACTAGGGACTCACGATGGCCTTTGAGAAGTCAGGAAATCTACTTCTTGGGCTGCAGGGACTTCGGACTCCGGCGGGAGCGGCATAGTTTGCGACCGTCGTTTGTAGTTTTTGGTGCCTGCCAAGCAGGGGAGTCACTCCTTGACTCCAAGGGAGATTCTTCAGTCTTCCAAAGGTAGTGGAACGTCGAAGGTCCGGCATTCTTCTTGTAGAGCGTCGTCCAGGGAAATCTGGGGTGCAATGCACAGGTTCCCCCTCTTATACTAAAAGGAGGGGAGGGACTAGCTCTAGGACCCTACCTATGGGAGGGTCAGGGGAGTGGGTGGCTACACCCACTTCCCTTTGTCCAGTTTCGCGCCAGAGCAGGGACAGGTAGCCCCTGAGCCGGTTTGAACTGGCATATGCACAGAGGAGCCTTCTGCTCCCCCAGTGCAGGACTTCAAAGCACTCTAAGAGTGCACCCACCCAGCCCCAATACACTAAACCCTGTCTGGGAGGTGGTCACACCCCCTTGGGACAGGATATCTATTGTTGGGCTCCCTCCACTGCGAGTGTTGGTCATCAGCAGGAGGGCAGCCCAGTGTCTGTGACTGGTGGCATCCATTTTGTGATGCCAGGGCTCTGTCGGATCCTACCGCGTTTCCACAGTAGGTACATGTCTATCCCTCTAGAAGGGTGGAATGCTACCCCCGCCGCCAGGACTGACGGGGGGTAGTATTCCAAGGTGTTTGACACCAAACACGACATGTTTCGATGCAGCCATTCCAAAGTTAGCATTTTACCGCAAGGATATAATGCACTTAAAAGTATATGGTTTAACCACATCCACAAACAACACCAGAGAATGGACTCTGAGAGCTGCAGAGGGGCCCTGCTCAGGCAGAGGCACCCCCTCACATAGAAGCCAAGCACCCTGCCCTCAGGATTGATAGGGCCTGCCTTAGGGGTGACTGATAGGGTTATATGTGTGTGCAGGAGAGATATAGGGAACCTATATCTCAGTGAGGGGTGCTAGCACTTCCTCACTCAGGCTGCAGTAGCAGGCCTGTGGTGTCAGATTTAGTCTGCTTCCCAGGGGTGGCATAATACATGCTGCAGCCCCTGGTAGGCCTGTGAAGTACCTATGCCCTTGGTACCTAGGGTACCATATACTAGGGACTCATAAGGTACCACAGTATCCAATCACTAGTGCACCTAGAGTGCACTCCAAATCGTTTAGAGAGAACAGAGGGGCTGGGGCCCTGATTAGCAGGGTCCCAGCCTGACTATAGCCAGAAACCAGTGTAAACATCAGAAAAAAGTGGGGGCAACATAAGAGGCAGATCCTACTCTCCTACACAACCCCCTCAAACGCAGGGACACTAAACTAACCTTGACCAGTTGAGTCTTCGTGTTCAAAGTGGAAATACCTTGAGAGTCCATCTGCATTGGCATGTTGGGTCCCAGGTCTATGTTCCACTGTATAGTCCATCCCCTGTAGGGAAATGGACCACCTCAAAAGTTTTGGGTTTTCTCCTTTTATTTGTTTAAGCCATAGGAGGGGCTTGTGGTCGGTCTGAACTATGAAGTGAGTACCAAACAAGTATGGCCTCAGCTTCTTCAGGGCCCATACCACAGCAAAGGCCTCCCTCTCTATAGCTGACCAACGTTTCTCTCTAGGGGTCAGCCTTCTGCTAATAAAAGCTACTGGCTGGTCTTTACCGTCATCATTCAGTTGAGACAGTACAGCTCCCACACCCAGCTCAGAAGCATCTGTTTGGACAATGAACTTTTTGGTGTAGTCTGGACTCTGTAAGATGGGGGCAGTGCACATGGCCTGCTTTAGGTCTTCAAATGCCTTTTGACAGCTAGCTGTCCACTGAACCTTTTTTGGCATTTTCTTTGAGGTCAGATCATTCAAGGGGGTCACTATAGATCCATATCCCTTGACAAACCTCCTATAGTACCCAGATAGGCCTAAGAAGGCTCTCACCTGTGTCTGGGTGGTTGGAGCAACCCAGTCCATTATGGTCTGGATCTTGCTCTGTAAAGCTGAACCTGGCCTCCACCTACAAGGTGGCCCAGGTACACAACCTGACTCTGCCCTATCTGGCACTTAGTGGCCTTGATAGTGAGGCCTGCCTTTTGCAGGGCCTCCAAAACATTCCTGAGGTGGACCAGGTGATCCTGCCAGGAGGAACTAAAGACAGCAATATCATCTAGATAAGCTGAGCAATAAGTTTCCAACCCTGTCAGAACTTTATTCACCAACCTCTGAAAAGTGGCAGGTGCATTTTTCAATCCAAAGGGCATCACCACAAAGTGGTAGTGCCCACCAGGGGTCGAAAATGCTGTCTTGGCTTTTGCATCATCAGCTAATCTGATCTGCCAGTAGCCAGCTGTTAGGTCAAACGTGCTTAGATACTTGGCTGAGGCCAAAGTATCAATCAGCTCATCTGCCCTTGGTATGGGATAGGCATCAGTCCTAGTGACTGCATTGAGGCCTCTGTAGTCTACACAAAACCTCATTTCTTTCTTACCACCCTGGGTATGAGGCTTGGGTACCAGGACTACTGGACTAGCCCAAGGGCTATCTGAAGGCTCAATTACACCTAGCTCCAACATGTTCTGGACTTCAGTCCTGATACAGTCCCTGACATGGTCAGGTTGCCTGTAGATTTTATTCTTGACAGGCAGACTGTCTCCAGTGTCCACCTCGTGGGTGCACCAGGAAGTCTGACTAGGGGTCAGGCTAAACATATGTCTAAACTGCTGCAGAACTTGTCTGCACTCAGTTTGCTGATGGTCAGTGAGGCTGCTTGCCAAAGCAACACCATCTACTGACCCATCATCAGGGTTCTGAGAGAGCAGGTCGGGGAGAGGGTGTAGGAAGGTGGAATCTGACTATATGGTTGCCCCCACTTTTTTCCTGGTGTTTTGCTGGTTTATGACTTAGTTGGACTGGGACCCTGCTATTCAGGGCCCCAGTCTATCTGCTCTCTCTAAACGACATGGAGTGCACTCTAGGTGCACTAGTGATTGGATACTGTGGTGCCTTATGAGTCCCTAGTATATGGTACCTTAGGTGCCAAGGGCATAGGTACTTCACAGGCCTACCAGGGGCTGCAGCATGTATTATGCCACCCCTGGGAAGCAGTCTAAATCTGACACCACAGGCCTGCTACTGCAGCCTGGGTGAGGTGGTGCTAGCACCCCTCACTGAGATATAGGTTTCCTATATCTCTCCTGCACACACATATAAACCTATCAGTCACCCCTAAGGCAGGCCCTATCAATCCTGAGGGCAGGGTGCTTGGCTTCTATGTGAGGGGGTGCCTCTGCCTGAGCAGGGCCCCTCTGCAGCTCTCAGAGTCTATTCTCTGGTGCTGTTTGTGGATGCGGTTAAACCATATACTCTTAAGTGCATTATATCCTCGCGGTAAATGCTAACTTTGGAATGGCTGCATCAAAACATGTCGTGTTTGGTGTCAAACATCTTGGAATACTACCCCCCGCCAATCTTGGCGGCGGGGGTAGCATTCCACCCTTCTAGAGGGATAAGACATGTACCTGCTGTGGAAACGCGGTAGAATCCTGAAGAGCCCTGGCATCACAAAATGGATGCCACCAGTCACAGACACTGGGCTGCCCTCCTGCTGATGACCGAAACTCACAGTGGAGGAAGCCCAACAATAGGCATCCTGTCACAGGGAGGTGTAACCACCTCCCAGACAGGGTTTAGTGTATTGGGGCTGGGTGGGTGCACTCTTAGAGTGCTTTGAAGTCCTGCACTGGGGGAGCAGAAGGCTCCTCTGTGCATATGCCAGTTCAAACCAGCTCAGGGGCTACCTGCCCCTGCTCTGGCGCGAAACTGGACAAAGGGAAGTGGGTGTAGCCACCCCCTCCCTTGACCCTCCCATAGGTGGGGTCATAGAGCTAGTCCATCCCCTCTTTTTAGTATAAGAGGGGAACCTTGCCATTGCAAAGCAGATAACCCCTGGACGACGCTCTACAGAAGAATCCTGGCCCTTCGACGTTCCACTACCTTTGGAAGACAGAAGAATCTCCCTTGGAGTCAAGGAGTGACTCCCCTGCTTGGCAGGCACCAAAAACGACAACGACGGTCGCAAACTACGCCGCTCCCGCCGGAGTCCGAAGTCCCTGCAGCCCAAGAAGTGGATTTCCTGACCTCTCCCAGGCCATCGTGAGTCCCCAGCGAAGCTGAGGCAAGTGGACCCCACGAGTAACGAGGAACCGCGACCCCTGGGTACCGTGCACTATTGTCGAGTGCAACCCCTTCACAACGTTCTACGAACTTGTGCTTTGGACCACGTGTGGTCCCGACCTCCAGCAGGAATCCCTCCGAAGATCAGAGGCCTACACCGTCCCGAGTGACCGTGGGCCCCTGTTGAGTGATTCCGCCCGAGGTGTCTTTGCGATCCCTTGCCCGCCGGCTTGTGGGTCCCCAGAAGACTTCTTAAAGAAACCAAAGGGCTCCCCTGGTTGCTCCAGGCCTGCCCTGACTTACCCTCGCTGGGTGAGTCCCTCAGACCTTGCTGGTCTGTGCCATCGACTTTTCTTCATCTCCCCGAGACTTGCTGCTGCCAAGGCTTGTTGGCTCCAATCGAGTTGCCGACACCGCAGTCAGCTGCAGACGTCGAGGGACCCACCGAATCCAGCTCCTGGTCATCGTCGACACCTCCTGGACCACGTGGCTGAAGAGTCAAGGCACCCGCAACCGACCTGAATCAACCGACGACGGTGGGCATCCATCTTCCTTGCCCCGGGTCACTGCCAAGTGACTTTGAACACTGTCCCCTCTGCTTTCAGGTCATCCTTCTTCAGAATCCAGGCTTGGATTCCACCGGACACTTCTTCAGCTCCCGCAAGCAGCAAGTCTTCTTTGTTCGCCATTGAAAACGACGCCGCGACCCGACACCAAAGGACACCTATGCACCCGGCTTCCCTGGGTGAGGTAACTCCAGCACTACGGTGCTCCTGTGGGTGTGGGCCCTAGAACTACTTACCCTGTAAGTGACTTGCTTGTAGGTTCTCCCGAAGTATCCTAAAACTCTTTATTTCCAACCGCGACTTGCCCCATTGAAGTTAACGGCGATCCGCGCCTGTGTATCCACACTGCACGCGTCCCCCGTGGGTCCTTTACTTACCTGCCTTGGGTGGTTTCGTGAGGCCCCAGCACTTCTGAAGGCCCTAGGCCTTGTCTCCCTGCAAGTCGTTGTTTCTAAGTCTCTTACTTAGTATATGGTCTGGTACGCCCCTAGGGCCCCAGCCATATTTTGTGCTTAACTTATTGTGAAACGTTGATTTGTGCATATGTTTGTCTTCTAATCTCATAAAGAGATTAGTAGAGAGTTATTTAGAAATAAATACATATATATTTGATATATATACCTGTGTGGTGTCTTTTCATTTGGTGATTCAAGAGATTATATGGTAAAACAAGCTGCTTTACATTCCTCCGAGACTTAGCCTGAAGGCTGCTCTCCACAGCTACCACTAGGATAGCTTTCTTTAAAAGGTTGTCTTAAACCTATCTACCATAAGAGTCGATTTGCCCTGGTGCAAGGTGTCCACTTTAATTAGTGAACAGCATATACCAGGCCAACTTCTCACATTGGTGGGCAGCGTGTGGGATTCCAGCTTGCCATTGTTTTACCAGAAAATCTCTATTTGAATTACTAACTGAAAACCATTATAGGTACTCAAGGTACATATAAAGTCAAGCTTAGTATCAATAAGTTCTACTGAACTTAGAGCTGTGTGCCAAGGGATAGCACACCCTTTCCACAGCTCAAGCTAGGATCAGTAGGCCACAAACTAGTGTAGGTAGTACAACACTGCACAACACTAGAATGTCCTTAAAGGGTGGACCCAGTGGATCCACTCAGCCTCAGTATAAGGACATGGCTTTCTCTGACTTGAGAGCCATGTGTGTTGACAGACACCTGAGGCTAGGACAGAGTCCCTCAACACTGCACCTGATAGATCTGCTGACAGCAGATGACCTTAGATTGGCTCTAGGAGCTAAAGGGTCTGAATCAGTGGGTGGGTCAGTCATAGTATCTGGGTCAGATGATGAAAATCAGAATGACCAAGACTCTGTGATTGAAGGGCCAGGCTTCAAGGGGCCTGAAAAGGACAGAGGAATTCTCCCTAAGAGAACTGACAGAGAGGAGGAGAGGCACAGATCCCCTTCCAGGGAATCTGACCACTCTTATCACTCTGGCAGAGAATTTGTCCAGCAGAGGAGCTCATACTTTTCCTTAAGAGAGACCTCCTCTGAGAGAAGGTGCAAACTGCTCCAGTATGAGGAAGCCAGAGTGGCCCTCAGAACCAAGCAGTTGGCACTGGATAGAGAAGCCCTGGAGATCCAGAGAGCTTCTAGAAGAGAGGGGTTAGAACCCCCTGGTGGCAGCAACAGTGTCCCTAGAGGCAGAGAATATATTCCTGACCATAGGAACCTGAGCAAGGTTGTTCCTCCCTACCAGAGTGGGGATGATATCCACAAGTGGATAACTGCTATGGAGAGGGCCTGTAGAGTACAGCAGGTCCCCCAAAAGCAGTGGGCAGCAATCTTGTGGCTCTCCTTTTCAGATAAAGGAAGAGACAAGCTCCTCACTGTTAGAGAGGAGGATGCTGATGATTATGAGGTCCTGAAGAGTGCACTGATAGATGGGTTTGGCTTAACCACTGAGCAGTACAGGTTGAAGTTCAGAGATACCCAGAAGGCACAGACTCAGGACTGGACTGACTTTGTAGATTGTGCATCCAAGGCTCTGGAGGGTTGGCTGGTTGGCAGTAGGGTTACTGATTTCAAAGGATTTTATAATCTAATGATGAGAGAACAGATCCTTAATAATTGTCAAAACCAGCTTTTACACCAGTACCTGGTGGACTCTGATCTGACCTCTCCCCAAGAATTGGGAAAGAAGGCAGACAAATGGGTCAGAACCAGGGTAAGGCCTAAGAATCAGGGTGGTGACCACAAGAAAGATTCTACCAAGTCCCAAGAGAAAGGTGGGGATAAATCTAAGGATAAGTCCACTACAGGGCCCCAAAAGTCCTCTTCTGGGGGTGGGTCCCAAACTCCTTCCTCTCCTGAAAAGAAACCCTATTGCCATGTCTGTAAAAAGCCTGGGCACTGGAAATCTGATCCCAGTTGTCCCAGGATTGGCAATAAAGAAAATGTTCCTCCAACAACTACTACCACCCCTCCTGGTACTACCAGTAGTAATCCTCCAGTTGGGAGTAGTGCACCCAAAAAGTTAGGTGCTTTTGCAAGAGGAACAGAGGTGGGCCCTAGTTTAGACAGGACCCCCTCAACAGACTCCTCAGATTCTGATGGTGGTATAGGATTTGCCACCTTTACCATGGGTCCCACAGCATTGGGCAGGTACAGACTGGAGCCAATAATTAATGGTCAGAAAGCTGTGGCATTTAGGGACACAGGGGCTAGTGTCACCATGGTGGCAGGGAAACTAGTCCCCCCTCACCAGCTTTTACCTGAGTTTAAATACCAGGTGACCAACATTGATGGTGTCAGAACAGATCACCCCATGGCCATAGTCAATCTCAGCTGGGAGGGGGTCACAGGCCCAAAAAGAGTGGCAGTGTCCCCAACCTTACCTGTAGATTGCCTGATGGGCAATGATCTGGAAATTTCAGCCTGGGCTGAAATTGAACACCAAACCCATCTGAGGATGTTGGGTGTCCCTGTAAAGGTTAGTGGGGCTGTGATGGCCACAGCCCCAGCCCAAGATTTTGGAGAGATGGAGCCTGGAAGAATGGCCCACTCTCCCCCAGAAGAGAGCACAAGGGTTGAAGAAAAGTCTTCTTCCCTCCAGACAGTAGGAAAGGGTCAGCCTCCTCAGGGAACTGACCCTACCCCTAGTGAAGGAACTGCCACAGAGGTAGTCAGGCCTGGCCTGGCCCCACCCCTGATGGCAGAGGACCCTTCCAAGGTGGTACCCAGTCTGGAGCAGGTAAACTGCCCCTCTCTACCCTGCCTCAGTCAGCCCAGGGCTGCAGAGGTCAGGGAGGTCAGGGGACCCCCCAGGGCCCCCTGTCCAGAGGAACCCCCCCATCAGCAGATTAGGGGCACCCAGTCTAGTAGCCTGTGAGAAGTTGGCCTGGTATATGCTGTTCACTAATTAAAGTGGACACCTTGCACCAGGGCAAATCGACTCTTATGGTAGATAGGTTTAAGACAACCTTTTAAAGAAAGCTATCCTAGTGGTAGCTGTGGAGAGCAGCCTTCAGGCTAAGTCTCGGAGGAATGTAAAGCAGCTTGTTTTACCATATAATCTCTTGAATCACCAAATGAAAAGACACCACACAGGTATATATATCAAATATATATGTATTTATTTCTAAATAACTCTCTACTAATCTCTTTATGAGATTAGAAGACAAACATATGCACAAATCAACGTTTCACAATAAGTTAAGCACAAAATATGGCTGGGGCCCTAGGGGCGTACCAGACCATATACTAAGTAAGAGACTTAGAGACAACGACTTGCAAGGAGACAAGGCCTAGGGCCTTCAGAAGTGCTGGGGCCTCACGAAACCACCCAAGGCAGGTAAGTAAAGGACCCACGGGGGACGCGTGCAGTGTGGATACACAGGCGCGAATCGCCGTTAACTTCAATGGGGCAAGTCGCGGTTGGAAATAAAGAGTTTTAGGATACTTCGGGAGAACCTACAAGCAAGTCACTTACAGGGTAAGTAGTTCTAGGGCCCACACCCACAGGAGCACCGTAGTGCTGGAGTTACCTCACCCAGGGAAGCCGGGTGCACAGGTGTCCTTTGGTGTCGGGTCGCGGCGTCGTTTTCAATGGCGAACAAAGAAGACTTGCTGCTTGCGGGAGCTGAAGAAGTGTCCGGTGGAATCCAAGCCTGGATTCTGAAGAAGGATGACCTGAAAGCAGAGGGGACAGTGTTCAAAGTCACTTGGCAGTGACCCGGGGCAAGGAAGATGGATGCCCACCGTCGTCGGTCGCTTCAGGTCGGTTGCGGGTGCCTTGACTCTTCAGCCACGTGGTCCAGGAGGCGTCGACGACGACCAGGAGCTGGATTCGGTGTGTCCCTCGACGTCTGCAGCTGACTGCGGTGTCGGCAACTCGATCGGAGCCAACAAGCCTTGGCAGCCGCAAGTCTCGGGGAGATGAAGAAAAGTCGATGGCGCAGACCAGCAAGGTCTGTGGAACTCACCCAGCGAGGGTAAGTCAGGGCAGGCCTGGAGCAACCAGGGGAGCCCTTTGGTTTCTTTAAGAAGTCTTCTGGGGACCCACAAGCCAGCGGGCAAGGGATCGCGAAGACACCTCGGGCGGAATCACTCAACAGGGGCCCACGGTCACTCGGGACGGTGTAGGCCTCTGATCTTCGGAGGGATTCCTGCTGGAGGTCGGGACCACACGTGGTCCAAAGCACAAGTTCGTAGAACGTTGTGAAGGGGTTGCACTCGACAATAGTGCACGGTACCCAGGGGTCGCGGTTCCTCGTTACTCGTGGGGTCCACTTGCCTCAGCTTCGCTGGGGACTCACGATGGCCTGGGAGAGGTCAGGAAATCCACTTCTTGGGCTGCAGGGACTTCGGACTCCGGCGGGAGCGGCGTAGTTTGCGACCGTCGTTGTCGTTTTTGGTGCCTGCCAAGCAGGGGAGTCACTCCTTGACTCCAAGGGAGATTCTTCTGTCTTCCAAAGGTAGTGGAACGTCGAAGGGCCAGGATTCTTCTGTAGAGCGTCGTCCAGGGGTTATCTGCTTTGCAATGGCAAGGTTCCCCCTCTTATACTAAAAAGAGGGGATGGACTAGCTCTATGACCCCACCTATGGGAGGGTCAAGGGAGGGGTGGCTACACCCACTTCCCTTTGTCCAGTTTCGCGCCAGAGCAGGGGCAGGTAGCCCCTGAGCTGGTTTGAACTGGCATATGCACAGAGGAGCCTTCTGCTCCCCCAGTGCAGGACTTCAAAGCACTCTAAGAGTGCACCCACCCAGCCCCAATACACTAAACCCTGTCTGGAAGGTGGTTACACCTCCCTGTGACAGGATGCCTATTGTTGGGCTTCCTCCACTGTGAGTTTCGGTCATCAGCAGGAGGGCAGCCCAGTGTCTGTGACTGGTGGCATCCATTTTGTGATGCCAGGGCTCTTTAGGATTCTACCGCGTTTCCACAGCAGGTACATGTCTTATCCCTCTAGAAGGGTGGAATGCTACCCCCGCCGCCAAGATTGGCGGGGGGTAGTATTCCAAGATGTTTGACACCAAACACGACATGTTTTGATGCAGCCATTCCAAAGTTAGCATTTACCGCGAGGATATAATGCACTTAAGTAGTATATGGTTTAACCGCATCCACAAACAGCACCAGAGAATGGACTCTGAGAACTGCAGAGGGGCCCTGCTCATGCAGAGGCACCCCCTCACATAGAAGCCAAGCACCCTGCCCTCAGGATTGATAGGGCCTGCCTTAGGGGTGACTGATAGGTTTATATGTGTGTGCAGGAGAGATATAGGAAACCTATATCTCAGTGAGGGGTGCTAGCACCACCTCACCCAGGCTGCAGTAGCAGGCCTGTGGTGTCAGATTTAGACTGCTTCCCAGGGGTGGCATAACACATGCTGCAGCCCCTGGTAGGCCTGTGAAGTACCTATGCCCTTGGCACCTAAGGTACCATATACTAGGGACTCATAAGGCACCACAGTATCCAATCACTAGTGCACCTAGAGTGCACTCCATGTCGTTTAGAGAGAGCAGATAGACTGGGGCCCTGAATAGCAGGGTCCCAGTCCAACTAAGTCATAAACCAGCAAAACACCAGGAAAAAAGTGGGGGCAACCATATAGTCAGATTCCACCTTCCTACATAACCCCCCAAACGAAAGGAGATAAGGCTAACCTTGGCCAGTTGAGCCTTTATTGACTAAGTGGCCATATAAGGAAGCACCTGCACTAGCATGGTTGCCCCCTGTCTTATGGTCCACTAAGCAATCCCTCACCCTAAGGGTATGAGAGGGTCTCCACCATGGGGAATCACTACCTGTGGTGTGCTTTGGTAAAGTACCAGGCTGGTGAGGTGTCTGAGTAGGGAAGTGAGGCCCTAGGAATGTTGGCCTCAGCTTTCTCAGCTCACTGGTCACCATGTATGCCTGTCTTTCCATGACTGAGTGGTACTTTGCTCTAAGGGTCAACCTTTGACTGCCTACAGCCGGGGGTTGGGTCCCTTTGGGTGGAACACTGGAGGGACATGGCATGTTTGGAACCTTTTGGTCCCAGGTTTGCCCTTGCCTAACAGAGTCCTTCTGGGGGAGGTCCCTACATAAAGGTATGGGGGATCCCTCAGTGGGTTGAGGAATTTCCACCTGGCTAGGGCTACTAGCCTGGGTGCCCCTAATCTGCTGATGGGGGGTTCCTCTGGACAGGGGGCCCTGGGGGTCCACTGACCTCCCTGACCTCTGCAGCCCTGGGCTGACTGAGGCAGGGTAGAGAGGGGCAGGTTACCTGCTCCAGACTGGGTACCACCTTGTAAGGGTCCTCTGCCATCAGGGGGTGGCCAGGCCAGGCCTGACTACCTCTGTGGCAGTTCCTTCACTAGGGGTAGGGTCAGTTCCCTGAGGAGGCTGACCCTTACCTACTGTCTGGAGGGAAGAAGACTTTTCTTCAACCCTTGTGCTCTCTTCTGGGGGAGAGTGGGCCATTCTTCCAGGCTCCATCTCTCCAAAATCTTGGGCTGGGGCTGTGGCCATCACAGCCCCACTAACCTTTACAGGGACACCCAACATCTTCAGATGGGTTTGGTGTTCAATTTCAGCCCAGGCTGAAATTTCCAGATCATTGCCCATCAGGCAATCTACAGGTAAGGTTGGGGACACTGCCACTCTCTTTGGGCCTGTGACCCCCTCCCAGCTGAGATTGACTATGGCCATGGGGTGATCTGTTCTGACACCATCAATGTTGGTCACCTGGTATTTAAACTCAGGTAAAAGCTGGTGAGGGGGACTAGTTTCCCTGCCACCATGGTGACACTAGCCCCTGTGTCCCTAAATGCCACAGCTTTCTGACCATTAATTATTGGCTCCAGTCTGTACCTGCCCAATGCTATGGGACCCATGGTAAAGGTGGCATATCCTACACCACCATCAGAATCTGAGGAGTCTGTTGAGGGGGTCCTGTCTAAACTAGGGCCCACCTCTGTTCCTCTTGCAAAAGCACCTAACTTTTTGGGTGCACTACTCCCAACTGGAGGATTACTACTGGTAGTACCAGGAGGGGTGGTAGTAGTTGTTGGAGGAACATTTTCTTTATTGCCATTCCTGGGACAACTGGGATCAGATTTCCAGTGCCCAGGCTTTTTACAGACATGGCAATAGGGTTTCTTTTCAGGAGAGGAAGGAGTTTGGGACCCACCCCCAGAAGAGGAATTTTGGGGCCCTGTAGTGGACTTATCCTTGGATTTATCCCCACCTTTCTCTTGGGACTTGGTAGAATCTTTCTTGTGGTCACCACCCTGATTCTTAGGCCTTACTCTGGTTCTGACCCATTTGTCTGCCTTCTTTCCCAATTCTTGGGGAGAGGTCAGATCAGAGTCCACCAGGTACTGGTGTAAAAGCTGGTTTTGACAATTATTAAGGATCTGTTCTCTCATCATTAGATTATAAAATCCTTTGAAATCAGTAACCCTACTGCCAACCAGCCAACCCTCCAGAGCCTTGGATGCACAATCTACAAAGTCTGTCCAGTCCTGAGTCTGTGCCTTCTGGGTATCTCTGAACTTCAACCTGTACTGCTTCAGTGGTTAAGCCAAACCCATCTATCAGTGCACTCTTCAGGACCTCATAATCATCAGCATCCTCCTCTCTAACAGTGAGGAGCTTGTCTCTTCCTTTATCTGAAAAGGAGAGCCACAAGATTGCTGCCCACTGCTTTTGGGGGACCTGCTGTACTCTACAGGCCCTCTCCATAGCAGTTATCCACTTGTGGATATCATCCCCACTCTGGTAGGGAGGAACAACCTTGCTCAGGTTCCTATGGTCAGGGACATATTCTCTGCCTCTAGGGACACTGTTGCTGCCACCAGGGGGTTCTAAACCCTCCCTTCTGGAAGCTCTCTGGATCTCCAGGGCTTCTCTATCCAGTGCCAACTGCTTGGTTCTGAGGGCCACTTTGGCTTCCTCATACTGGAGCAGTTTGCACCTTCTCTCAGAGGAGGTCTCTCTTAAGTTAAAGTATGAGCTCCTCTCTTGGACAAATTCTCTGCCAGAGTGATAAGAGTGCTCAGATTCCCTGGAAGGGGATCTGTGCCTCTCATCCACTCTGCCAGTTCTCTTAGGGAGAACTCCTCTGTCCTGTTCAGGCTCCTTGAAGCCTGGCCCTTCAACCACAGAGTCTTGGTCATTCTGATTTTCATCATCTGACCCAGATACTATGACTGACCCACCCACTGATTCAGACCCTTTAGCTCCTAGAGCCAATCTAAGGTCATCTGCTGTCAGCAGATCTATCAGGTGTAGTGTTGAGGGACTCTGTCCTAGTCTCAGGTGTCTGTCAACACACATGGCTCTCAAGTCAGAGAAAGCCATGTCCTTATACTGAGGCTGAGTGGATCCACTGGGTCCACCCTTTAAGGACATTCTAGTGTTGTGCAGTGTTGTACTACCTACACTAGTTTGTGGCCTACTGATCCTAGCTTGAGCTGTGGAAAGGGTGTGCTATCCCTTGGCACACAGCTCTAAGTTCAGTAGAACTTATTGATACTAAGCTTGACTTTATATGTACCTTGAGTACCTATAATGGTTTTCAGTTAGTAATTCAAATAGAGATTTTCTGGTAAAACAATGGCAAGCTGGAATCCCACACGCTGCCCACCAATGTGAGAAGTTGGCCTGGTATATGCTGTTCACTAATTAAAGTGGACACCTTGCACCAGGGCAAATCGACTCTTATGGTAGATAGGTTTAAGACAACCTTTATAGAAAGCTATCCTAGTGGTAGCTGTGGAGAGCAGCCTTCAGGCTAAGTCTCGGAGGAATGTAAAGCAGCTTGTTTTACCATATAATCTCTTGAATCACCAAATGAAAAGACACCACACAGGTATATATATCAAATATATATGTATTTATTTCTAAATAACTCTCTACTAATCTCTTTATGAGATTAGAAGACAAACATATGCACAAATCAACGTTTCACAATAAGTTAAGCACAAAATATGGCTGGGGCCCTAGGGGCGTACCAGACCATATACTAAGTAAGAGACTTAGAAACAACGACTTGCAAGGAGACAAGGCCTAGGGCCTTCAGAAGTGCTGGGGCCTCACGAAACCACCCAAGGCAGGTAAGTAAAGGACCCACGGGGGACGCGTGCAGTGTGGATACACAGGCGCGAATCGCCGTTAACTTCAATGGGGCAAGTCGCGGTTGGAAATAAAGAGTTTTAGGATACTTCGGGAGAACCTACAAGCAAGTCACTTACAGGGTAAGTAGTTCTAGGGCCCACACCCACAGGAGCACCGTAGTGCTGGAGTTACCTCACCCAGGGAAGCCGGGTGCACAGGTGTCCTTTGGTGTCGGGTCGCGGCGTCGTTTTCAATGGCGAACAAAGAAGACTTGCTGCTTGCGGGAGCTGAAGAAGTGTCCGGTGGAATCCAAGCCTGGATTCTGAAGAAGGATGACCTGAAAGCAGAGGGGACAGTGTTCAAAGTCACTTGGCAGTGACCCGGGGCAAGGAAGATGGATGCCCACCGTCGTCGAGTCGCTTCAGGTCGGTTGCAGGTGCCTTGACTCTTCAGCCACGTGGTCCAGGAGGCGTCGACGACGACCAGGAGCTGGATTCGGTGTGTCCCTCGACGTCTGCAGCTGACTGCGGTGTCGGCAACTCGATCGGAGCCAACAAGCCTTGGCAGCCGCAAGTCTCGGGGAGATGAAGAAAAGTCGATGGCGCAGACCAGCAAGGTCTGAGGAACTCACCCAGCGAGGGTAAGTCAGGGCAGGCCTGGAGCAACCAGGGGAGCCCTTTGGTTTCTTTAGGAAGTCTTCTGGGGACCCACAAGCCAGCGGGCAAGGGATCGCGAAGACACCTCGGGCGGAATCACTCAACAGGGGCCCACGGTCACTCGGGACGGTGTAGGCCTCTGATCTTCGGAGGGATTCCTGCTGGAGGTCGGGACCACACGTGGTCCAAAGCACAAGTTCGTAGAACGTTGTGAAGGGGTTGCACTCGACAATAGTGCACGGTACCCAGGGGTCGCGGTTCCTCGTTACTCGTGGGGTCCACTTGCCTCAGCTTCGCTGGGGACTCACGATGGCCTGGGAGAGGTCAGGAAATCCACTTCTTGGGCTGCAGGGACTTCGGACTCCGGCGGGAGCGGCGTAGTTTGCGACCGTCGTTGTCGTTTTTGGTGCCTGCCAAGCAGGGAGTCACTCCTTGACTCCAAGGGAGATTCTTCTGTCTTCCAAAGGTAGTGGAACGTCGAAGGGCCAGGATTCTTCTGTAGAGCGTCGTCCAGGGGTTATCTGCTTTGCAATGGCAAGGTTCCCCCTCTTATACTAAAAAGAGGGGATGGACTAGCTCTATGACCCCACCTATGGGAGGGTCAAGGGAGGGGGTGGCTACACCCACTTCCCTTTGTCCAGTTTCGCGCCAGAGCAGGGGCAGGTAGCCCCTGAGCTGGTTTGAACTGGCATATGCACAGAGGAGCCTTCTGCTCCCCCAGTGCAGGACTTCAAAGCACTCTAAGAGTGCACCCACCCAGCCCCAATACACTAAACCCTGTCTGGGAGGTGGTTACACCTCCCTGTGACAGGATGCCTATTGTTGGGCTTCCTCCACTGTGAGTTTCGGTCATCAGCAGGAGGGCAGCCCAGTGTCTGTGACTGGTGGCATCCATTTTGTGATGCCAGGGCTCTTTAGGATTCTACCGCGTTTCCACAGCAGGTACATGTCTTATCCCTCTAGAAGGGTGGAATGCTACCCCCGCCGCCAAGATTGGCGGGGGGTAGTATTCCAAGATGTTTGACACCAAACACGACATGTTTTGATGCAGCCATTCCAAAGTTAGCATTTACCGCGAGGATATAATGCACTTAAATAGTATATGGTTTAACCGCATCCACAAACAGCACCAGAGAATGGACTCTGAGAGCTGCAGAGGGGCCCTGCTCAGGCAGAGGCACCCCCTCACATAGAAGCCAAGCACCCTGCCCTCAGGATTGATAGGGCCTGCCTTAGGGGTGACTGATAGGTTTATATGTGTGTGCAGGAGAGATATAGGAAACCTATATCTCAGTGAGGGGTGCTAGCACCACCTCACCCAGGCTGCAGTAGCAGGCCTGTGGTGTCAGATTTAGACTGCTTCCCAGGGGTGGCATAATACATGCTGCAGCCCCTGGTAGGCCTGTGAAGTACCTATGCCCTTGGCACCTAAGGTACCATATACTAGGGACTCATAAGGCACCACAGTATCCAATCACTAGTGCACCTAGAGTGCACTCCATGTCGTTTAGAGAGAACAGATAGACTGGGGCCCTGATTAGCAGGGTCCCAGCCTGACTATAGCCAGAAACCAGTGTAAACATCAGAAAAAAAGTGGGGGCAACATAAGAGGCAGATCCTACTCTCCT
>CAWUFW010027653.1:0-25631 GCA_963921515.1 Calotriton arnoldi | reverse complement strand
TTATTTTATTTTATTTATTTTATTTTATTTAATGCGATTTTATATAGCGCGAACATTACCCAAAGGTGTCAGAGCGCTTTACAAAAGAACCAGTTGCGTTACATAAGGACTTTGGATTACATGAGTTACAAAAGAGATACAAACAGAAAAAAATTGCAAATGTACAAGTTGTAGAGTCACACAAAGAAGAGATACACACAGAAAAAAATAGCAAATGTACAAGTTGTAAAGTCACTCAAGGAAGAGATACAAACGGATAAACTCTAAACTCATAGGAATGGTAGTAAGTACAAAGGTCTACTACATATACTAGTGGTCAGAGTTATATATGAGTATATATACACAAATAGTGAATTTACTCTTGATTACATTTTACCAGCGATTAGGCTTGGACAATTCAAAATTACATATTTACAGAGTGAACGGAGAAATGAAACATCAAAAGGGGTAGCGAGCGGTGGGAGGGGGAGAAGAGTCGGAGGCTGAGATTGGCGAGAGGAGAGAGGGGGAGAAAGAGATAAGGCAGTCCAGCAAAGAGAAATGTCTGAAGTTCGGCAAAACGAGAGCTAGAGGTCCTCTTGAGGTCAGGCATAGTCCAGGGAGGGATGAGTAGGTGAAAGTTCAGCAAGGGGGAAGGAGTCACCAGTGTCGGCCATGTTGGGGTCAGGCATCCTGGGACCCTTTTCCAAACCGAGAGTGAGCCAAGTACGCCAGAGCTTTGTGGGGAGGGAAGGGTCGGACTCACCCCCAGTGTCCCTAGGCTCTCGAGGCGCGCGCAGACCCCGAAAAGGCGCTGGGGCACATCACCCACCACGGTGGGCAGCGCTGTGGGAGCCGCCATTTTGCCTCGCACAGGGGGGGAGGGGGCCGCTCACCTCGATCCTCAGCAAGCAGGTGTCTCTAGGCTCAGGGCAAACAAACCGGCATGTCCGCTGTGGCCAAGGGATTTTTCCATGCGCAGCGGACGGGCCACACCGCTCCCGTATTTCAACAGCGGGTCCGTTCCATCACCGGCGCCATCTTGAGGCAACATCGTCAGGCAGGTCATCTGCTGAAATCCCGGTGTTGCAGCGTCTGTTTTGTACGGCGGCCACAGCGGCAGACGGTCCCTACCTTCAGACGTCCGGAGGTGGGTCAATTATCTGTTGAGATGGGGTTTGAGCGCCGCGCTGGTTGGATAAGGAATGTATCCATCTTTGTGAGTGCTGCCTTCGAGGGCTGTTATTAGGCACATGCTCTTGAGTCGGCGCAACGCGCTTTCCCTCCCGGCCCTGCGCCGACATTAGACGAGGAGCCGCATTTGCCTGACCTGAAATTTCCCAGCATGCTCCGCAGCTACTTCACCTCGTTAGGAAGCCCCGGCGCCGCTTACTGCCGTCAGAGCTCCTGAGATGGGTCCCTTTTAATGTCGCGTACGGTAAGACACTTTTCTTCTCCGTTTGAGTGCCTGTCGAGGGTCCGGGTACGCCCCCTGGCTGCACCTGCCTTCCTCAGAAAGGACGGTCTTGTGGCACTGTGGTTTGCCGACTACTGCCCGTGCCCCCGAATGCCATAATTTGTAATGTAGGTCGGAGAGCCCATAATGTAACATAGATGAAACTGGCATTCCTCAATCTTGGCACAATTCACAATCATATCAAAACAGTCCAGCAAACAGAAAGAGAAGAATTTCCCACACAACTGTCACTGGGAAAGTGGGTCTGTGGCTCCAAATGGAAGCAGTCACTGCTCTGGGGAACCCCACTTAAGAGAGGCAGTGTCCCAATGTAGCAGGACAAGGACAGCTCATGCAAGGCAGAAAGCAGTCACTGGTGGTACTCTACCAGGTCAACAGGACAGTGACACCTCTTTGAAGGCAGCAGGACAGGCAGACAGTAAGACAGGCAGGCAGCAGGACAAGCAGGTAGAAAGAACTGGGCGCTCTTTTAGGAAACTGCACTTTAGGGAAACACTGTCCCAAAGTGACAGGAAGGGGACCACTGTCCCAAAGGAGCTGGAGAGGGGGAGAAGTAGAGCAGGAACTGGCACCGTTGGGTTGTGGGCAACCGATGGGGTGGTCACTGGTGGGGCTCAGGGGTGCCAGCTTTCTTTAAATAAGTAGATTGAAGTTCCTTTACCTTGAGGTTTGAAAAGTTTATAATATCAGTCCACAGAAGTTGCACACGTAGGTTGTTTTCCATCAAAATCTTCACCAAAATATGTTGCAAATAGGGTTGTCCAGTCCAAGTAGTATCTTTAAGTGTATTTATTCCAAGTAAGATCTTAAGTAGAAGAGCCCCATCAGGAGCAGCCTCCCTGCTGCTCAGCCCTTACTCCAACTGACACTCTCTCTCATCCAACATTCCATAACCAGCTCTCACACCAACATTCCACTCCACAGACACACAGGCTGAGCAGCAGGTATAACATAATGCCATGCTTCTCCATTCTGAAAATGCAGGGATGTGCCGTATTCACAAGAATGCGACGCACACCTGTGTTTTCCCTAACACTGGTGCTCAGTTCAGCTGCCTAGCGCCAATGAAGGCACCCTTGCACCATAGTGCAAGGGTGTCTGAGTTGGGAGGAAGATTGTTTATGGGCAGGAAGGTCACTCTTTCTGCACATAAACAATCTTTTAATGCCGTTTTGTAACTTCTATGTGTGCTGCATAATGCAGCACGCATAAAAGTTGCAAAATGTCATTTTTTTTAAATGATTGCTTATGTGCAGGAAGGGGGACCTTCCTGCACATAAACAATCATAGGCAATTTGTTGTTTCTATGTGTGCTGCACAAGGCAGCACACATGGAAACAGCAAAAACTAAGAGAAAAAAAGCACTTCTCCTCGTTTCACCTGTTTAAGACCAGGTTTTCCCTGGTCTTAATTTTGGCGCTGCCTGCTATTTACGCTGCCCTTGTAAGTAGGGGGCAGCGTCAAAATCAATGGGTGCTGTGGTGGAACGCCCACCGCAACACCCATTGCCCTCCCCTTTCAAGCTGAGTACAGCATGAAAGGGTGCTTTATTTACAAGGCAGCGTTAAGCCACGTTAAGTGGCTTAACTCTGCCTTGTAAATAAGGCGAGGCCCCTATCATCATCAAAACGTCACTTAAAGTGATGTTGTGGTGGCGATAGAGGCTTGTAAATATGCCCCTTAGTGTGATTATGGATGAGATATTGTTGTGCTATGAACAACAGTGGTACATGGACTGAGTGCGTGTTTCTCTTGTTTTGATGAAGGTATGATAATCGGAGGATTTTGTTCTATTGAGACCCAAAGAGTAATTACGGGTCAAAATATCAACACCCCTCCCTTGGTTGTTCTAGTATTGAAATTATACAGTGGTATATTTTATATGAACAGAAACAAACCCTCTGTTTAAGTATTGAGAATGACTTAACAACCAAGGAGTTTTATACAGTGTCTTTGTTGATGTTTGTTGTATATACATCTATCACTTGAGCATTGCGCCGTTTGCACCGTGACATTGTGGGGTAAATTTAATAAAAAATCACAGCGCAGCAAGCAACCTTGCTGCACTGCATGAGTGGGAAAGGGCAGGAATTCGCTGTAATTAACATTATAAGGCACATTTTTGTCATTTCCCAGCGCTGGTGCACAATGTGCAGCATAGCACCAATGCAGACACCCTTGCACTATGGGACAAGGGTGCCTGCGTTGTAAGCAGGATTATTTTTGTACAGGAAAGGACATTTTCCTGCACAAAAACAATCCCGAGGTACTTTCCTCTTTTTATGTGTGCAGCAGAATGCCGCATACATAGAAAGAGGGAAAATTTGGCGAAATAAAGATATTTCTTCTTGTGGCGCCTCTCCTGGGGATGCGTAGCATTTTGACGCATTCCC
Source organism: Calotriton arnoldi (assembly GCA_963921515.1). Classification (NCBI taxonomy): domain Eukaryota; kingdom Metazoa; phylum Chordata; class Amphibia; order Caudata; family Salamandridae; genus Calotriton; species Calotriton arnoldi. The sequence continues at coordinate 21,782 of CAWUFW010027653.1, read as the reverse complement.
AGGTCTACCAGTAATGGTAAATCGTGAATGCACCAAAATCAATGGGTGGTGAGTGGGAACACGGAGGTGCCACCCATGGAACATCTCCCTGGGGTAGCGTAACAATACGCAGGTTTTGCATTATTATAGATTTATCAAACCATGCAGGGCCACGCAAGGTGGCCTTGCATGGCTTGCTAAATCTAACTTAAGAATTGTGTCTCTCTTGCGCCCTGTTGTATGGTGCAAGGGCAATGCGACTCTTTAATAAACATGTCCCTGTATATATTGCACTGAGATCCTAGAAGAATGCAGTAAGGATCTGCAAGGAGAAAAGTGTCATGTACTAACTGGATATTATTCGATAAGATATGTATGACTGAATGGCATTGCAGACCTCAGAATCACATAAGGGGTCGGGTTAATGAATGATTCACAAGGGACAACTGATGTATTCTAGCATGGGACAATGGTCAGCCCATTTCAGCCATTGGCTCAATTGCTCTGTGAGTGATGGCATTTGTCAGATCACATGTGAACATCTGCTTCAAAATGATTGTGCTTTAGTGCCAAGACTGCTCGGCAGTCCTTTAGTTTTCCATTTTCTCAGTTAATGGGTCCTCTTTCATATCTTTCCTTCTCATTTTATTTTCATGTTTTAACTCATACTACATCTCTTCAGACAGTGCCACATGTGCTTGCTTGCTGCTCATTTCATCTGTAGGGCACCACATCCCTTGCAGCCACTGCCTCTGAACTAGGTGACTATCATGGAATGCTATTTTTCATAGTGTGTCATTGTTTTACCATTTCAAGATGGCCAACAGGTTGGTTCTAAGCATGCTGGAACTTTAAAACAATGATACCCTATGCACAACACCATTGCAAGATGGACTCCTGTTGCTCTGTTTAATTGTATTTATTATTGCAAGCATATGCCCACTGTGTTAAGGTGGAAAAAAGTTTTCTTTTTTCCACTTGCCTTATTTTCACTTACCTTGCATACCTCGTTGAGTTTCTGCATATGATATATTATGGTTGTGTAAGTGGATAATGCAAAAATGAGTCTGTCGGTTGATGGAGGGATACATGAGAGCAACGGATAAGTGACACAGTGCATGTATGATGACTTAGCGCTTAAACTCATCATTGACTGAAAAGGCATTAATAAGCCAGACCCATTAGTGAGGTCTTATCACCAAAGCTAACCATAACTTCACTTTAGCCTTTGTTTTTTTCAATGGATTTCTGAGGTTTTTTACCATACACCACATCCATTTGTTTCTTCTGTCTAACCTCATATTTACAGACGTCCCACACTGTTCACAGAGTGCAAACTCTGGTGCGGCTTATGTTCAGCCATGCTCAGTGGAAGTGCATTACCCTCACAGCACGCATCCTCCACCTCTATGCCAAGGAGGTTGGTCCTCTGACAAAGCCCTGCATGGACCCATCGTGGATGCCCAGCCCCATCTGCACACAGCATTCTGCCATGCACAGTAGGGATGGCCACAAAGCCAGGCCCTGCACTTAACCCGCTACTGGATTGGTTTCAGGACCCGGCCTTGAAGCCCTGCAATCACCTGCCACAGGCACCCAACCCTCACTGCATATGGCATTCAGCCTTGCGCCGTCGAGGTTGGCTGCAGGCCCTGTGCCCAGTCTGCTGTGTACAGTCAACACCTGCTGCATACAGCCAAAGGCCATGCAAAGTGGAGATTGGAAAAGCGCAGCTGCGGTGCACCAAATAATTGTTTTTCTTTTTCCATGATTCATAAATACTTCATCAGATTCATGAATTCTATGACCCTAAGTAGACTCTCCCTACACCTTTATGCCATTTTGCATTTATTTTTCTCAACATGGTGCTCAGTGCATTGTGTTGTGTAACGGTTGCTGCACTAATTTTTCTGTGACAGCAAGCTATTCACATACATATATATATATATATCAGCATGTGAATCCCAAAGTATCCAGCCACAGCGGCGCAACACGAGGGCGCAGACTCCAAGGCAGTGATGATGGCAAAGTGTCTTTATTTAAGTATCAATGTCCAAAATGACGCGTTTCGGCCGCCAGACATGCGGCCTTGTTCACATCATTTGACCAGCCCATTTGGGGGCGTGTTACAGACATTAAGGATGGAGACCGGAGCACGCATCCATCACTGCGACTGCCTCTGAGGAAGAGAGATACACTCTCGAAACGCGTCAGGCGAATCGCTCGGATGGCTGTCTGATTATAACTGCCAACAGGAGCCTGCTTGTACCCCTTATTAAAGGCTTGCCACCTTCTGTTTGCGTCTCGAGTGCTGCTCAATTGGGGGCATGGCAAACTGGAGCATGGATATTTGGCGGCAGCCCAGCCATCAAGCTTGCACCACCCCATGAAGTGAGGTGGCCACGCGGCAGGACATCTGTCGAGCCACTTTGTGGAGCGCATTCTGGGGATTAATAGCGGACGCTGTTGGTGGTGGCCCATCTGAGGGCTTGAAATGGACAGAAATTAGTGCACCATTTGTGGATTTATGTACCGGAACTTCAGTATCCATGATGCCTTGGGTCATTTGACCAGCCCATTTGGGGGCGTGTTACAGACATTAAGGATGGAGACCGGAGCACGCATCCATCACTGCGACTGCCTCTGAGGAAGAGAGATACACTCTCGAAACGCGTCAGGCGAATCGCGCGGATGGCTGTCTGATTATAACTGCCAACAGGAGCCTGCTTGTACCCCTTATTAAAGGCTTGCCACCTTCTGTTTGCGTCTCGAGTGCTGCTCAATTGGGGGCATGGCAAACTGGAGCATGGATATATATATATATATAACAGCTCAGCCACACAAGTGTGAAGCACTCACGGTGTAACAGCTTTATTGGCAAGCAATTCTTCCAGACGCGTTTCGGCGTGATGCCTTTATCAATGTTTAGAAATGCTATGTGCCACCAGTTTGCTGATTTGTTTAAATTCTGTAACCACTGTTCTCAATGGTGACTCAAAGACCAATCGGAAGGCTGCTTTTACTGGTCTTTTCTAGCTGAAGTGCCTTCAAGCAACGTTACAGTCACTGCGATCATATACGTTTGTTTTACATGCCTCGATGCAAATTTTTGAAGCATAATTCCCGATGGGCTGATTCAGTTTCTGATCACGCTTTCCTGAGTGCACCATTGGTCCTCATTGCCATGCCTCCTTGGCCCCTCGATCTGGACACTATTTCCCCCTCGCCAGCCGAAATACACGATGTAGCCGCAGGCGTCGGTGAAATGGCTCGGCGTCCTTAAGTTTGAGTAGCTCACGACCTTCAAAGTTCGGCGGGGCAATTGTAACACCGGAGGTTCAAGCAGTCTTTCAGTGACAGCTCCAGGGTCCCACCTTTACCCCTGAACTCCTAGGGCAGGTGCTAACGTTCGCAAGGGCAGGAACTCGCGTTGAATAAAACAGATCAGCCACACAAGTGTGAAGCACTCACGGGCTAACAGCTTTATTGGCAAGCAATTCTTCCAGACGCGTTTCGGCGTGATGCCTTTATCAATGTTTAGAAATGCTATGTGCCACCAGTTTGCTGATTGGTTTAAATTCTGTAACCACTGTTCTCATTGGTGATTCAAAGGCCAATCGGAAGGCTGCTTTTACTGGTCTTTTCTAGCTGAAGTGCCTTCAAGCAACGTTACAGTCACTGTGATCATATATGTTTGTTTTACGTGCCTCGATGCAAATTTTTGAAGCATAATTCCCGATGGGCTGATTCAGTTTCTGATCACGCTGTCCTGAGTGCACCATTGGTCCTCATTGCCATGCCTCCTTAGCCCCTCGATCTGGACACCATTTCCCCCTTGCCAGCCGAAATACACGATGTAGCCGCAGGCGTCGGTCAAATGGCTCGGCGTCCTTAAGCTTGAATAGCTCACTACCGAAGCCGAGCCATTTGACCGACGCCTGCGGCCACATCGTGTATTTCGGCTGGCGAGGGGGAAATGGTGTCCAGGACAGCATGATCAGAAACGTGATCAGAAACTGAATCAGCCCATCGGGAATTATGCTTCAAAAATTTGCATTGAGGCACGTAAAACAAACGTATATGATCGCAGTGACTGTAACGTTGCTTGAAGACACTTCAGCTAGAAAAGACCAGTAAAAGCAGCCTTCCGATTGGCCTTTGAATCACCAATGAGAACAGTGGTTACAGAATTTAAACCAATCAGCAAACTGGTGGCACATAGCATTTCTAAACATTGATAAAGGCATCACGCCGAAACGCGTCTGGAAGAATTGCTTATATATATATTAAGTACCTCATGCAGAAAATTATTTGTATTGTATACTGCAGATCAAAGACAAATTAAATAAATGATCCAGTGAATTCTTCAAGTCAATAATAATAAACTTCATTAAACAATTAATTCAGTCTTTTTGTAATATAGTCATCACTCAGAAGAACATTAATTTTTTGTTTAATACATCTCAAACATATATAGGTGAAATGTGTGAGTGCCCTGCCATCAGTGAATGTGCATCAGTTGACAAATAAATACCTAACAACAGTTTTGAGACAGAAAAGGAAGAACTTCAAATTTAGAATGCCAGTTCCAAACATTCAAAAAGGTTGCTTAATTCTCTATGTATACGTTCAGCACTTAAAACAAGTCCACTGGGAGCTAGGCCAATGTTAATCCGTTAGTTGGGGTGCAGTGGATGCCTTGGTCAGTTAATATGACCCTTATACATATGGCCATTCAATGAAGGAATTCATTAACTAAAGCCCGTCTTGCTCCTAGGCTCATGTTGATGCATTTCGACCCCACTAATTCCCGGGTCTCCTTGGGACTAGGAACTGGGGTGACTTCTCCTTTTGCTCATCATCTGCCTACCAAAGTAGGAACACCCCTATTCTTCATGCAAAAGTCGAGTATAGAAACCTTCGGGCTCTGTAAAGGAATGGCTGCGAGCTACTACGTCACTTCTTTCAGTAATCCATTAGTGAAAAGCTGCTCAGATATCCTCAGTGGCAGTGAATGGCTCGCGACAACCCTTTCCTCTATCTAAGCTAACTGGTCCACAAACCTGCCAATCACAGCGTATCTCTCCCTAGACCAAAAACACTCCCTAATCCAAAAGAGTCCTTTTAATTTTGTAAGGCATTTGTGACTCCTCTAATGATTCCAGAATATACATTTACCCTCTTCATCTACAGACTGGACAACTTTCTTAATGCTAAATTTTTCAAAAACTATTGAACAGATTTACAGCAAACAAGAAAAGGAACTTTCCTGAGTAAAGTTTTACATTTATGCTAAGTTTGGTGAAATTACCTTAAGTCATGTGTCTGTATCAAGGAACAAACAATCCAGTGGAAGTTAAGATAGAAAAAAATAATTTTTACTCCACCTATTTTTTGGTCTTGTTTGATAGATCTGCAAGTAACTTGGGAAGAAGACCCAAAGTGGATAATTTTTTTTTAATGGAAAAGTTTAGTGCAGATTTATAAATACAATATGGTTACTCTAAATGTTTAAGAATAAATAAATAAATGGCAAAGGGTAATTATTAAAGAAAATATGCTTTCTACCCTTGCATCATGACGTGCATTCGGCATGATTAGTGGCTGCCATCTGCCATTTTTAATTTAACGTTCTAACATGGTAGATGGCTGTTAGAAAGGTAAATTAAAATGTTTTAAAAAGGCTGAGAGAAGTGCATGAATCATAGCGAGCTACCTGCAGCATTTTGAAACTTCATGGCCCTTTCAAAAAACATTAATAATTGTTTAGAAGTTTTTACAGAGCCAGCGGGATTTGTAGTGGTAAAAGGCTAAGGTGGGGAGTAATGGGGAGATGAAAAGAGAGTATGGGCAGAGGTAGAGGATAGTTAAAGAGGAAAAAGGGGGAGAGAGCAAGGAAATATATGCACTCCAATGGAGTGCTTGATTGCAAATAAAAAAAGAGTCCACTCTCGTATATGGTGTATCACTACAACTCACCCATTCAGGACACTGAAATTTTGAAATGATCTTCGGTGGAACAAACCCAGTAATATGGAGGAAAGCCATTGGATCAAGGGCAGGAGACTAGGATAGAAAATAAAGCCATAGGTCATGAGTGAAAGGCTGGTCCAAAGCCCACTCTTAGGGGCTCATTACGATGCCGGACGGAAGCCCATCCATAGTGTTGGCGGTGGCAGAAAACGTCTTCTTTCCCGCCCCTGATGCATATATTGGGACCACCATATTACAATGGGCCTACAGAGGCCTTTCTCCGTCCGACACGGTTTTACCGGCTCCGCACGTTTTCTCGGTACGCAAGGGTGGCGGAACGGAGCCTATAGAGTAAGACCGGCGTGCTGAATCACGTTCCGTCCACCAGCCAGATTACGATGTAACAAACAGCCCTTCCCACCGTGGGCAAAAACCACCATATCGCGGATGGGGGAAGCACAACTACGGAAAGGAAAAGCCGACCCAGAACACATCCAGACCAGCTGAGCCGCCATGGATCCAGCGCTACAGGCCTTTCCGCTGCTCTACCTGGTGCACCTCCGGCAGATGAGACGCCGCCGTGCCCTACAGCAGAGGTACGTCCAAAACACCTCCACGCATGCAACCCCTGTACAACTACAACTCCCAGCAAGCGTGCAGGCCAGGCCGGCCCCACGATGTATGTGGCAACCTGCCAACTGCAATGTGCGAGACCCACCCAATACACATGAGTGACACCCTCAGGGCCCCTGAAGGCAAGTGGGGCCAATGCCGTGCCCCGCCGATGCAGAGCGCACACCCTGCGACATTCAAAAATGTAATCAGCTGGCGGCTCCCATTGGCAGATGGCGCATTCGCATAGGCGGTGCCACACCGCGTTGGCCAGGAAGCGCCGTCCGCAATCTTGCATCACTCAATTGGGGACAATGCGTGTTTACGCCGTGGATGCCAGCTACCGCGCCTGTAAACATATCATGCATTTGCATTGTTGCCATGCGAATTGCATCACACACCCCAAAACATCAGCCGAAAGTGATGTGTGCACCCAGTGAAGGCATCATAGAGTGTGACCTTTGATCCAAGTCTGCATACACATGGCTTGTCCAAGAAAAGGAGAGTGAAATTACATTCTTTGTCATGCCTCGTAGCCAGCATGGCCCTAAATGAGTCAAGGAGTCCAAAAGACCAAAGGCTCTCGCACTGTACCAATGTAGTGTAATGAAACTAACGACCTGTTAACACTGCCTGTATATCTCTTGCTATGTGCTTAGCGAATCCTTGGCCATGGGCCATCTTCTGAAGGGCCAGTGATGTAGGCTGACAAATCGAGGTGTCTATTTTCTGCAACTCAGACACACTGGTAATCCCTAGTACTTACAACACACGTACTGGTGTGGCATGCAGTGTGCCTAGCTGCCATTGCCTGTAAATGTCTCACACACGTCTTAGGAGTGCACATGTGTAGCAAAAAATCATCGCCTGGATGACATCATCTGTCATTCACAGCCATGTGTGCATGCATACACAATCCATGTGTTTATGTACCTCATGAAGGTGAACATGGCAATGTCTTTCACGCAAAATCACCACACAGTCACGATGTATTGACCCCATAATGTTCACATTTGTCTGCCCTCCGTGCTGAATATACATGTATCATTGTCCAGCTGACACTCACTGCCCTCATTCCGTAATGTCATCGTGTATTGTGGGACTGAAGTCTGAGGCCGTGCAGTGACATCAGCCACATGCAAATCTGCATAGATGCTGCGAAACAGAAGTACTGTGGCGTGAACCACAGGGTATACCAACCTTGATGTAGCAGTATACTATATGCCATGCACATCAAGCTACTATGGATGTTGAAGTAGTGAGTATGTCGAGTGAGTGAAGAAAAGTAACGTCTGTATGCGTGTCACTTGTGCATGTCACGTGTCCAAGATTCAAGGCAATGTTGTGCTTGTCTGAGTCTTCGCTTAAGCTGTGTACCACATCTCTCATCTTTGACTCATCTCATGCATGTGTACCCTGACAGGATACGTAGGAGGAGACCACCTATCTTTCGACCTGTCCCACACCTGGCGACGATGGAGGAAATCGACATCATCAGGAAATTTTGTTTGGATCGCCTCATACTGCGAGAGCTATGTGCTCATTTGGAGCCCCATTTGAAGCCAAAGCGAACATATTCTGCTGCATTGTCTGCTACAGTGAAAGTGATGGCTGCACTGCATTTCTTCGCCACTGGGTCTTTCCAGTACACTGTGTCCAGTGCCAGTGGGATGTCACAGCCCATGTTCAGCATGGTGTTGCGTGACGTCCTGTCAGAATTGATGCTGTACAAGGACAGCTATGTACACTTTCCGAGGCGGGATGTATTGCCAGCTATGAAGGGGGATTTCTTTGATCTGGGAGGCATCCTAAATGTGGTGGGAGCTATTGACGGAACCCACATTGGCCTCGTTCCACCACAGGCACGTGAACACATTTATTGCAACCGAAAACACCACCACTCCATTAATGTGCAAGTGGTATGCCAGGCGGATCAGATAATCTCACACATCTGTGCAAAGTTTCCTGGTTCTGCACATGACTCCTACATCTTGCGGAACAGCAGCATACCACAATTGATGGCTAATCTGCACCCCGAGCGGGCCTGGCTTGTTGGTGAGTGTGCTGTGTCAATGACTGTGATGTATGTATGACGGTGAGCAGTCAAAATATCGAAAATAAAATATCAACATACACTAATATCGAAGTCACAATATCGAAGGGACAGAATATCGATGGACAGAATATCGACCCTAAGGTAAGTAATATCGAATTTTTTTATATCGATGTAAGTAATATCGAAGTTAGTAATATCGAAATCAAATATATAGATGTTACTAATATCGATGTTACTAATATCGATATTTGTATTATTGTTATGTATTTTGTTATGTTTTTAATATGTATGTGTTATATGTGTTTTTGTTAAGTGTTCTACTTGTCTAAAAATATATGTATACAATTTTTATATGTTAATAATGTTTTTTTTAAGTTATTGGGTTTTTTTTGTACCGTAGCGGGTTGTGGGTTTATAGGGGAATAGGGTGGGAAGTAATTTAATTATACTAAATTAATTATTAATTTTTAGGAATTATAAATTAATTTTAATTATTTTTGCGTTTAAGTTCTGTAGCGGGTTGTGGGTTTATAGGGGAATAGGGCAGGAAGTAATTTAATTGTAATTAAGTTATAATTTATTTTAATTAATTGGTATTGATAATTATATTATTGTTAATTAATTAATAATTGGTAATAAATTTTTATTAATTGGTTATTAATTTTTATTAATTGATTAATTGATCATTATGTTAAGTGTATTATTTTATTATTGGAGTGTGTTGTGCGTTTATAGGGAATACTTTTGGAAGTAATTGAAATCTAATTAAGTAATTATTAAATTTATTTTTGGGTATTGATAATTAATTTATTGGACATTAATTATTAATTGGTAAATTTTTTAATTAGAATGTTTTGGTTCTAAAAATTAATTTATTGTTGTTTTATCATCAATTGGTAATTAAATATTATTAAATATTATTTATTGATAAATGTAATGAATATATTAAGAAGTAATTATTAATTGATAATTAATGTTTAATTATTATTATTTTTGGTATAAAAACGCATTTAATTGTTCAATATTAGTTCATTGGTAATTAAGTTTTAATAATTCATATGTTTTTGTTATTAAAAATATTTTATTGTTCAATATTTATTATTTAGTAATTAATATTTATTAATTATTATTTATTGGTATGTTGCACTCTCTGGAGATGGAATAGTAATTTTTACCCCTACGCTATCCAACACTTTCCCTACTGTTGCACTCACTGGAGTGGGAATAGTAATTTTTACCCTCACGCTATCCAACGCTTTCTCTACTGTTGCACTCCCTGGAGTGGGAATAGTAATTTCTACCCCTACGCTATCCAACACTTTCCCTACTGTTGCACTCTCTGGAGTTGGAATAGTAATTTTTACCCTTAAGCTATCCAACGCTTTCCCTACGGTTGCACTCACTGGAGTGGAAATATTAATTTTTACCCTCTCGCTATCCAACGTTTTCCCTACTGTTGCGCTACCTGGAATGGGAATAGTAATTTTTACCCCTACGCTATCCAATACTTTCTCTACTGTTGCACTCTCTAGAGTGGGAATAGTAATTTTAACCTCTACGCTATCCAACATTTTTCTTACTGTTGTTTTTTTGGGAGTTGAAATAGTAGTTTTATTCCCTCCGCTATTTAATATTTTTTGTATTATTTTAGTTAATGTAGTATATAATTAATTTTAAAAATATTAAAAGTAAATTTAATTTTTTAATTTGTTATACATAATTATTTAATTTTTATTTATGTTATTGTTTTATGTGTATAGATGTATTTGTAATTTATAATATTTTTTATTAATTTATAATTTATTAAAATAATTATTAAAACTGATTATTAAGGGGCCCATTACGATGGCGGGCGGAAGCACAACCGCCGTGCTGGCGGATGCAGAAACCACCAGTTACCGCCGGCACGCAGCAGTCCACACGCCCGCCCAATTACGATGCGAAAAGCAGGCCAAACACCGCCGGCAAGCCACCAACACCGTCCGCCATCAAAGTGCGCCCGCACACGTAGCGGCGCAGCACAACTGACACACACCGTCCGACGAAACACGTCCCGCCCGGCGCATAAATTACGATGCCGCAAACAAACGGCTCCCACGGCAAAGAGACACCGCACGTGAAAGAGAGGCGGAAACACGGACGCAGAGCACGGACAACGAAGAAGCGGCACCCCGGGCATGAATCCAGCACTGCAGGCCCTTCCCATGCTTCTGCTGATGCACCACCAAGGACGCAACGTACCGCGGAGACGCAGGTAGGCACACACACAACAAGTGCACGCAAACAGCGCACACAGTGCAAGGGCGGAAAAAGCGGACAACCCCCACCAGCGCGTGTACACTACACATCCACCATTGCATCCACATATGACACACAGGCCAAATCCTAACATCGCGGAACACATGTGTACACACCACCTGGGACTAGGAACCAACCACCCCGTCACGGCCACAAAGCGCCGATGACGCCGCCACACATGCGCACAACGCAGAGGCCAACCGCAGCGCCATGCATGCGTCGCACACAGACACAGGGACACAACCAAGCAGCACACACATCAGCCCCACCCCGAACGCACATGACACGTGACAGGCCGGCCACAGACATGTCCCCAACGCCCAATTCACGGACAACACCCAACGCCACACAAACGACGCACACATGTCAGTGAAGACACGCAACTGCAGGACACACCCCAGTGTAACAAACATGGCGTAGCACACAGCGGCGGCAACACCAACTAGGAGAAGCAGGGCCCCTTCGGGAAGAGGAACGCCAGTACCACACTGAAAAACCCATACCACCCTGCACATATGAACAAGACACATGAAACGGAACACCAAAGAGCCCGGGGACCGACAACAGGTGGCCCAAGAATTACATCCACACACAAGGCCCAACGCAGAGCGGAAAGGCAGCCTGCCGCCCACACAAGGGAGAGCAGACAGCACTGAATGACCTTCCATTCCAACACCGAAACCACAGCCCTACGACAGAAGCCGGTGAATACAGCCATTGTCCAAGAATAGACCAACACAGGCATGCCGAGGAGACCGACCACAGGGCAGATAGCGCATATCACAGAAGCACACAACGGACGGGGAAGAAAGAAGAAAACACTCCCCCATGTCGGCCACATGCAAGTTAATTGGAAGGAGTCACACAGCACTGACCTTGAACTGTCTGAGAAGCATGTGGGAAGAGGGCCCGTGTCCTCCAAACAAGCCAACAGAACACAAGTCCTGTCTCCCCACGACTACACAGAGCTCACAGCAACCCCGGAGCGTGCACATTGCAGACTGCACACACAGCCGGAGCACGCCACCTCTACGAACCGCTGCGAAATGGCAACCGCAACACACCTACCCAACTACGCCGAACAGCTCAAGCTGTACCAAACCAACACGATACATACATTGGGATGCGATCTCCTGTCCCTGCTGAACGTAAGTTACCGACTGACTTACCGCATCACATTGTTCAGCTGCGTCATGCCCGTCTTCTACTGTCGGAGGTGTCCCTACCAGCATCCCGTCGAGATATGCCTCTCCAACCCGGCATGTCTGAAGGCGGACCTGCTACCACTACTCCTCCCTCTGGACGCACACGACAGGGCCTGCTCTGCCTATGGGGGCATGGCGTATGTGGCCAACATCGCACGCGCACTGAAATGGAACCACTGTGCCTCCACACGACGGATCATCGAGAACAGCTACATCGAATGTCACCCAGCATGCCCCATCATGGTCCTCCAAGGGACAACCTACGAACAACACCTTGACAGCCACCATCCGCTTCATTGGCTGGCAAACATGTACACCACCAATGACATGGAAGCCCTGCTGGGCGGCATCGCATACCTGACAACCTGTAAATACGTCGGACCACAACGCAGGTTCCCGAGTGACCTATGAAGTCCAACCCCGCACCCATGCTCAGCTTCCGCACGGATCTGGCCAGTCACCACCACAACAGCCATACCAAACGACCGGCAACTGTAACCACACCATCAACGACATCGCCATGACATCGGATATGACCGGGACATGCACACTGTTCCCCATCACATCCAGGAACACCGCATGCATCGTGGGAGGCAGTGGCATGGGCTCTGTGCATCGCACCCACATGGACGGAACTGCACGAACAACCAGGACACGACATGGATCCAGCGCACATGGACACACACACCGCTCAGTGGACATGAATAGGTCGCCTGGAGTCTGTGGGTGCTGCACCCCTCCCACCCCCGCCCCGGGAATCCCATACCAGGACCTTTGCATGGACGACAAGTGCATACAACAACAACACGACCCCAGTGACTGTGACATGTCCAGTAACCACCACAGTGCAACAACAAGTGGCACGCCGCTGCATGCACGCAAGCACATGCCCTGATGTCATCTCACATGCACGCGTGCATGAGGAACAACCGCAGCAAACCTGTCACATGGAACTGAGATGGACTGTGCCCATGATGCCGAGCGGTCTGGTAGGCTACATGTATACCGTCTGTGTCAAAGTCCGCAGCTCCGCAGCTATACGTAAATGTACATTAGCACAGCCTTGGCCAAGCAGATGTAACCCCACACCCTATCCCATTTGTTATCATGCTCAGTATATCCTCAACATGTATTCCGCTGCCAGTAGTGTCCACTATACTGCATCACAGAGGACAGAAGACTCAATATAATGTTTGAAACCAGAACTGTCTCCGCTGACTCATTTCACAAGTACGAATGAGAGAGGATGAGAGTATGTGAAGTACACGGCAGTCGTGACATGACCATGTAGTCCACTGGTATTGGATGTCAACGCAAATGAGTAGCACTACTGTGGAAGACACACATGTGTCGTGTGAAGTCGTATGGACGCAGTGCTCAGGTGGGTGGGTGCGACGGGTAGATGCGCACATGCCAAGTTGGAGCACGCCGTGTTGGGAGGGGTCATGAACAGTACACCACCGCTTCCCTGGGCATTGTGAGAGGACACCTGTCGGGGGAGTGAACACGTGTGTGCACAGCAGCCGGGCACACGTACAAAGCGGTACCAGGCGCACCTCAGCCCACCCTCTGTGGACAAGCTGGATCCTGTTGTGCGCCCGCCATGCCCCTTGACAAGGCACACACAGCCCCAGTCGACCAGGTGTAACCCCAACATAGTCAATCCGCACAGGCGATACAGGGCACGGGATGGCAGTGGAGCATGGTGTGTGAGAGGTCTCCTCGCGCTCCTCCTGGTCATATCACGCAGGCAATAGAACCTCAACGTCTAGCATGGCACAAGTCAAATGGAAGTGTAGGGGGATGCACCACAGCACGAGCAGCACTGACGTCACGGGAGGTGGCTCGCACCATCCCATCCATTGCCCATCATACCAACCACGCCACATGCCATTGCGACTAAGTGCAAGCGCGTGCGCCACCACCCCCGAGCCCTCCCCAGAGAGGCCAAAGAGTGAATGTGTGGGCCAACAGCCACAGACGGACGCGGCCTGGCCGCAAGGGCAGCCACAGCCACTGGGTGTCGCAGGTGGCGGATCCGGAAGGCGAAGACTGTGATGCATAGTCCATGCAGGCCGGGTCTCCATTTGGGGCACCACGCAGGTGGACGGCATCCCGCCACACATCATACCCTGAGACAGCCCACTCGTGCAACTGGACCCACACATACACTCCTTGCCCTCTCTGGTGCGAGCTTGGGGCTGCCTGTGCAAGCGCTAGCCTCGCAGGTGAGCATGCATATTGGGGGGCGAGGGGAGGACATGAGGGCTGGGGCGATGATGACTGTATCACTGTCAGTTAGTACAAGGGATGACCCAGATGTGGAAAGGAAGAGACGTGTCCCGTGTGTACTGCAACTAGTCGCCAATCCAACTACCCCCATGTCCGGAATGTAAGCCCGCACCTAGGCCCGCCCATCCGCCACATCGAACATACCACCAGCACGACAACCTTCCCATTCGAAACTCTGACTGGGGGTGGCGACCAGTGAACAATCATGTGTAGCCTACCCACGCGTACATGTGGGCCCTCCATGATCCATGTCACCTGCGGCAAAGACATGACATGCGCAATGAGGGAAGTGAGGAGAGCGGCCCGCCCCACGCGCAGAAGGTGCATCAGCTCCACAGACCCAGCAGCGAGTCCAGCAGGGGTCACATGTGCAGGGGCAGCTGTGCCTGGTGTGAAGGCACATGCATATAGACAGCACATCGACCAATGTGTAGTCTGCCCACATCCACAGTCCATCATCATGCGGACATAGGAATTGAACACAGGGCAACACATCTTAGTTGGTGCACCCACCGTGACCAACAATGCGCAATCATCGACGTACCCGCCCTGTGCATGGCCCCCCACCCAACGGAGGCACATCCAGTGCCACCATCCCACACACACAAGCCTTCCACGGAACATGCTGTGTCCAATGGTCAGTACAGAGTCAGCGCCCATCTGGTGGATCCTGAACAGGAGACACATGCACACACATGCCAGCTCCCACTATGTACGTCTGCCACCTGGCACGTGCAATGTAACCTCTCACCTGTGACGTGTGACTGCAAGCACACAGCCGTCTTGGCATGGGGCTGTCAATGTGGACACCAGTCAATGTTTCGGGAGCTGTGATCCGTACAGTGCTGTACATAGGGTGCAGTGCTGACACCTACTACTGTCTCATATCCCCTCGTGCCACAGGTCCCACTTGTATTGGCCGCTCAGCCTGTGCCCACATCGTCGTCGTCGTGTGCCATACTCATCCAGCCTCGGAAGCAGTTCCATGCTCAGCAGACACTCATGTTGCCGTGGCGTTGCCGCTTGACGAATATGCAGTCAGTCCCCATCAGCACGCCCCGCAAGTCATTGGGGCCTAGATCCCCATGTGCATGCACATGGCAGTGGTATGTCTCACTTGCCATTGCCATTGTTGGGAGACCTGTGTAAGTGTATTGTGGCCGTGCCGTCCCAGCTTGACAGCTGGGCTGTGGCTCATGTGCTTGCTCAGTCATGTCAGTGATGTGTATGCGAAATTGCTATGTGCCGTGTTGCTTTGACATGTGTCCTCTGCCATTTAACCCAGGCGGAGACCGAACATTGACCGCCCATACCAATTGCTGGCGGACATGGACGATACAGAGGTAATCAGGAAGTTTCGGCTGGACAGGCCAACTCTGCATCGACTGTGTGCCATGTTAGAGCCCCATCTCCGTCCCCGCAGGGTGTATCCGACTGCTGTCACCCCCACGGCTAAGGTGATGGCCGCCATGCATTTCTTCGCCACTGGGTCATTCCAGCACACAGTGGGCAGTGGAGGAGGGATGTCCCAGCCCATGTTCAGCAAGGTGCTGAGGGATGTACTGGCAGCCATGATGCTGTACCGGAACAGGTACATCAGATTCCCCAGGGCTCGTGAATTGGCGGCAGTGAAGGGTGCATTCTATGCCCTTGGCAGAATCCCACACGTCGTGGGAGCCATTGACTGCACTCATGTTGGCCTTGTTCCACCACAGGCCACTGAGCACCTGTACCGCAACAGGAAGCACACGCACTCCCTGAATGTGCAAGTGGTGTGCCTTGCGGACATGGTGATCACCCACGTGTGTGCCAAGTTTCCAGGCTCGGCCCATGACGCACACATAATGCGCAACAGCATCTTGCCACGACTGATGGCCAATCTGCAACAGGATCGTGCCTGTATTGTCGGTGAGTATGTGGAGTGGTGTAGCGTGCTGGTTGTGCGATGCTGTCCCCTGTCCAGTTGGAATTGCAACGGTTCTCTGTGTCCCTCACACCCAGGTGACTCTGCGTATCCGAATGGGGCATGGCTGCTCAGTCCATTGAGGAATCCTCGCACCCCAGCAGACGATCGATACAATGAGGCACATGGGAGGACCAGACGTGTGGTCGAGCGTACCTTTGGCCTCCTCAAGTCCAGGTTCAGGTGCCTGGACCGCACCGGGGGTGCACTGGCGTACTCCCCACAGAAGGTGTGCCAGATAGTGGTGGCGTGCTGCATGCTGCACAATCTGGCCATTCGGAAGCAGATCCCCCTCATTGTGGATGACGGAGATCAACCAGGGCCCCAGCCCGCAGACCAGGACAGCTCGAGTGAGGTGGTCAGCGGAGAGGAGGAAGCTGGGAATGTGCGCCAGCGGCTCATCGCCCGCTACTTCACTTGACGGTGAGTGTCCATGTACGACGGATGATGTGTCTGTATCTGTGCAGGTGTGTGTGTGCTGTGTCAGGGTGGCCGTATGTTCACTGCGTGCAGTGTGTCAACGCTCCATGGCCAGGGTAGTATGCCACTGTTGGTGACTGTGGCATTGTGCCCTATTGCTCTGTGCGATGTGTGTACATTGCTTGTAGTTGTTGACATGTACTGTGTGATGGGTGTGTGACACACTCATTGAATGTGCTCCTGTTCTGTCTCCCACCCCTAGGTCCCTACAGGCCCTCCGGATTCCATTGCCATGCCACGCATCAGGTGCCTTTCCGCCCAAGGTGGCCGTTGTATTCCGTACAAATAAAACACAGGGCACAAACAGCAGTTAGTGAATAAGGTGCATTTATTACAAACTGTGACATGTGATTGTGTGTAAGGTGATGTCAAAAGTGGTGCGTGCAGTGACAATGAGCTGTCGGTCATGGCTGCGTGATGATCAGGGTGTACCCACTGGTTCTATGTCCATAGTCCAACACACACATGCCATCCAGATGGCTGTGTGGAGTGGGATCGTAGAGCAAGTCAATGCAGTGGCTGGTCAAGGAAGGCTGGCGGAAGGCTGGCTGGCTGCCTCACTTGCGACTGGAGCGTGCGAAGTCCTCCCGGGAGATCTGTTTCCTCTTCGGACGGCCCCTTCCACGTTTGGGAGGGGGTGTGTGGTGGCGACCTGCTGGTGGTGGGTGAGGTGTGCTCACTGGCTGTGGACGCAGGGGAAGTGGACACTGCTGCCCGAGCCTGCGCCCTAGCAGGTGGTGGCGGAGGTGGTGTTGCTGGCCTTGCCTGTGACCCCACCGCCACCACCAGCTGGCCCATGAGGTCCACGAGTTGGTCCATACGGGACACGAATTGGCCCATATGGGCGTCCATGGACCTCAGCACCCCCAGCACCTCCCGCGTGTCAGTAGCAGACCTGGCCCATTGTCCTTGGGCCTCTTCATAGGCCCCAAGGACTCTGGCCATTTGAGGCAGGGCATGGCTCCCAGGGGAGGCTGGCGTTTCCCTGACCCTGCTCCTCCTACCAGTCCTGCTGCCACCGGCCTGCCCACTAGCCACTTTGCACACCACGGTCCTCGCTGTGGCTCCCAGGGTGGATCCAGTCGGCCGGGCCACCACCTGCGCTGGGGCTGGTGCCAGCGAAGACGTGGTGGTGGTGGAGGCGGTGGTGGTCGGTGCGGCGATGGTGGCGGTTGCGGCAGTGGTAGTGGCCGCAATGACCGTGGGTGTGGCCGCAACGACAGTGGCAGCAGGGGACTGGGACTGTTCAGCGTCCCTGGATGATGGGTTGGTGGGTAGGAGGGGTCCTGGGGAGCGGCTGGGCCCTGCCACGCCAGATGGGCCAGCTTGGTGGTCCGTGTCCGAAGAGGAGGACAGATCCTCCAGATCCGTGTGTCCTCGTTGGGGGCTTGTAGGCTGGCTGTGCTGGCTGCTGTCTCCATCCCCAGCATCCAGCAGTTCGTCACCTGTGGAGAGAATGAGATTTGTTATTGTGTTGCACCTGGCGAAGTATGTATTAGTCGTCTGACATTGGCAGTTCGTGCAATCTCGTACATGGGTTTCCCGGAGGCGAGTGTGTGGCTGTGGCATCTGTAGTTGTGTGTGCTAGGCAATGGGACTGTGTGCTGTGCACATGTGGCATGGGACGGATTGGCCATGCCGATGGGTGTGTTGCTGTGCCCCTACTCATTGTGACTCTGGTGTATGCGGGCTCCTGGCCCATCCTGGGTCTGGTTTGTACTTTGCTTTTGGAGTTCATATGGAACGCTTAGGAATGCATATGGCAACATGGGGGCCATGCCCCAGATTCGCATTTGGGAGGGGATATGCTTTTGGGGTTCAAATGGAACGCTTAGGAACGCATATGGCAACATGGGGGCCATGCCCCAGATTCGCATTTGGGAGGGGATATGCTTTTGGGGTTCAAATGGAACGCTTCGGAACGCATATGGCAACATGGGGGCCATGCCCCAGATTCACATTTGGGAGGGGATATGCTTTTGGGGTTCAAATGGAACGCTTAGGAACGCATATGGCAACATGGGGGCCATGCCCCAGATTCGCATTTGGGAGGGGATATGCTTTTGGGGTTCAAATGGAACGCTTAGGAACGCATATGGCAACATGGGGGCCATGCCCCAGATTCGCATTTGGGAGGGGATATGCTTTTGGGGTTCAAATGGAACGCTTAGGAACGCATATGGCAACATGGGGGCCATGCCCCAGATTCGCATTTGGGAGGGGATATGCTTTTGGGGTTCAAATGGAACGCTTAGGAACGCATATGGCAACATGGGGGCCATGCCCCAGATTCGCATTTGGGAGGGGATATGCTTTTGGGGTTCAAATGGAACGCTTAGGAACGCATATGGCAACATGGGGGCCATGCCCCAGATTCGCATTTGGGAGGGGATATGCTTTTGGGGTTCAAATGGAACGCTTAGGAACGCATATGGCAACATGGGGGCCATGCCCCAGATTCGCATTTGGGAGGGGATATGCTTTTGGGGTACATGCTGTGAGCCATGGGTGCCGAACGTGACATGTGTTGTGGCAGCATGACAGTGCATGGTCTGAGGTGTGTGCATGCCTGACATGCCCTGCATATTTGCTGTCTGTTGTGGTTACTGGACATGGCATTGGACGCATCGTTATGAGTGAGTGATAGTTGTGTGCCAGCCAACGTATTGCAGTTGTCCCATCTCCTTGGTGTGCGTGCTGCCCTGTGCCATGTGCATCACTGCAGTGCTCGGGGGGGTGTGGCCCATGTTGTGTGTTGTTGCTCACAGTGTGTCGTGCGCTTAATTGACTTCTGGCACATGGTTGGTCATGGGCATGTATCTTAGCGTGACTGCTGTATGTGTGGCAGCTGTGCAGATGACATGCCTTTCATGAGACTGGGGCTGACGGATGGGATGGATGGTATGTTGTATGTGCATGGTGTGTCTGTGTGTTTGATGGGTTCAGTGGTGTTCGTGTGCATTTATGTTGTTCCGCTCTGTTGCGTCTAGTGTTGTTTGTCTTACATAGGCGTAGTTGTGGGGTGTGGGGTTGACAGGCAGTGGGGGCTACATGGACAGGACTTCAATGGTGTTTCGGTTGTGTGTGATGAGTTGCACAGTGGCTGCCGTGTGGGACTATATTCAGTGTGGCTTGTGCATGCAGACGTGGCTCCTTGGGTGTTGCTATGTCTGTGATGGGTCATGTGGGGTGTGAGTCTGTTGTTCATGTCCGTGTGCACATTGTTCACTTGTTCGTGACGGTGGGCGGTGCTGCGTGTTCGCCTGCTACGTGACATGTCCCATGTGTTGGTGGTGTTATGGTCCTCATGCCTCCAGTAATCCAGCCCTGTCCAGTTTCCCACCTGCAAGTTGTTCGTGCGTGCACTGTACTGGATGCCACATGGCTCTAAGCGGGGGTGCTCCATGTTGCAGGTCTGTGGGGGTGGGGGGTGTAGTGGGTCGTGGGGGTGGCTGTACACCCACTGACACCGATTGCTGTGGACCGTGATGTCTGCCTTTCGGCTGTCGTTGTGCACTGCGGTGGCTGACACGTGGCTGTGGGGTGTGGGGGATGCTCCTCCTTGCTGTGCTGTGGGACTGGGGCCTGGTGTGTGTTGTACTTGGGCTGTCCACCGTCCCACCCACTGCACTTTGTGTTCCTGCCACTTACCTGTTACTTGTCGGTTAGTGCAGCTGTGGCGGACACATGGGTGTGGTGGGTGCTCGTTGTGGCGCTTCTGGCATATTTGGGGACCTGTTGGTGGTTACGTGGCTGGCTTAGTGTACACATGTCCCCACGCATCTTACAGTTGTTCGGTTTGGGCTGTGTGTGGTAGTGTCTGTTGCATGTGTGTGTGATGTGTTGTGTATTGTGTGCTGGACATGGGGGTGTTTGTCCCTGGGAGCTGTGGCATGGTAGTTGCGCATGTGAGTACATAGCGGTGTGCTGGTATACATTAGTTTGTACTTACCAGCCTCCACTCCCCTGCTAATCCGGCGAGGATCTCCGGATGTATTACGACTCGCACCTTCTCCTCCCACGCTTTGAAGGTCTTAAAGAGCGCGGGATTCCCTCCGCCAGTGACGGCAGCCAGCTCTCTGTTTTTGCCCTCCTTCTTCTTGACCAGGCTCTTTACGTCATTCCAACGTTTGTTAATCTCGACTCTGTTCCTGGGCAGGGTCCCGACTGCATTGACCTGGTCTACGATCCGGTTCCACATTCTGTTTCTGGTGGCTAGTGGTGTGTGCTGGACCATGTTCCCATAGATTTGTGGGTACACCTTGATGATCTCGTCGACCATGACCGTCAGCTCCATGGGCGTGAACTTGGGCATCCTTTGTGGTGCCATGGTGTTTGTGGTGCTGGTGCGGTGTGTGTTGTGTAATGTGCAGGGGTTTGTGGTGCCGGTGTTTGGTGGTGGTGGTGGTGGTTGTGATGTGTGCGTTTCTGTGGTGTGCTGCTGTCCTTGCTGTGTCACTGTGTCCTCTCCTCTCCTCTCTGGTTTGCAATGTAGCAAGGGGTTGTGGTCTGTGGGAGTGCTGCTTTTGTACTCACCTATGTGGGTGTGTCCTCATGGTCTGTTGTTTTCAGGTGTGTTGTGTCTGGGGTTCTGGCCTTTGTATTTTTTGTTTGTCCGGGGGGTGTTTTCGGGATGTGTACTGTGCTTGTGTATTTGTGTGTGCCTTGCTGTGTGGACTTATTGGCCATGTTGTGTGCTATTGGTTTTGTGTGCGGATGGTTTCTGTGCAGGTACGTTGGCGCCATGGCTTCTGCCGTGTCGATTCTCATCGGCGTTGTTTGCGCTGGCGGGCGGTATATTTGTTGTTTTCCGCGCTCATGGCGGTGCGATCGTAATTTCACGTGCGGTGTGTCGGCCGTGTGGGCGGGCGGTTTTGTGTTGTCGTGCGTGTTTCCGTCCGTGGCGGGCGGTTTGACTCCGACT
>CAWUFW010027652.1:0-25634 GCA_963921515.1 Calotriton arnoldi | reverse complement strand
AAAAAAAATGGCAAACGCGAAGGCAAGTGGGAACGATGGGATCCCTATTGAGGTTTATAAATTGTTTTTAGATGAACTTTCCCCGTTTTTGGTAGCACTGTATAATCAAGGACTGTCGGTTTCAGATAGATTTAAGGAGTCAGTTATGATCTCTATTATAAAGAAGGATAAGGACCCGAAAGACCCAAGCTCTTATCGCCCAATAAGTCTACTAAATGTAGACTACAAGCTTTTTATGAAAATCTGGGCAAATAGGATCTCGGGCTGTGTGCAATACCTGATACATCCGGATCAAACAGGGTTTCTGCCTGGAAGATTGATGGCTGCAAATACTTTTTATCTGACCCAGGCCATTGACTACTTTTCTGCTGGGAAGGATAGAGCGGCCATTTTAAAGATGGATGCAGAAAAGGCATTCGATCTGGTGGACTGGCAGGCTCTCTTCTTTATCTTGGGGAAGTTTGGCTTTCCACGCCACCTGATTGAGATGCTAGAAAGAATTTATTGGGGAGCTATCGCAAAAATAATTATAAACTCTGAGGTGGTGGGAGAAGTGGCGATAAGGCGGGGTACTAGGCAGGGATGCCCTCTTTCCCCCCTTTTATTTTTACTCTTTATCGAGCCATTAATTCAAGCTCCCCTAGTAGGAATGGCAAAAATCAAGCTGTTTGCCGATGATTTGATCCTATACCTGAACCCAGAGAAGTCAAATATCCAGATGGCGCTGGGAGAAATACAGGCGTTTACAGAGCTGGGGGGTTATAGGGAAAATCAGTCCAAAACGGAGCTTCTCCTATTTAATGCATCGGGAATAGAGCTTCCGGAAGGGATAACATTTCTGCCTCTTTAAACTATTAGATACTTGGGCCTATACGTCACAGTGGACTTCCTTCAACTTTTTCATCTAAACTATAACAGAACACTTGATAAAATAAAAAATCTGCTAGAATGATGGCCACTTTTACCTTTGTCGATAATAGGCCGAGTTTCTTTGATAAAGATGTCGATACTTCCCTTGCTGATATTTTTGTTTTTAAATCTTCCTTTAAAAATACCAATCTCATATTTTAATGAAGTGGATAAAGTGATTCGGGAGTTTGTCTGGGCAAAGAAAAAACCTCGGATTAAGTTACCCATTTTACAATTGGATGTAGAGCAGGGGGGACTTGCACTACCTCATTTAGCCACTTATTATCAAGCTGCGCTACTTAGCTTAACAACTCAGCTTCTGGCCCCTATCTCAAACTTTGACAATTTTCTACTTAGTCTTATGCTAACAGAGAGTGCAATCAAGCTACCAGCATTCCTGCGCACTGCAAAGTTACCAAAAAAGACAAGATATAAGGTCGTGAATACACTCTTAAGCCGTTTGCAGCGGTTTAATAAAAACTATAATGTCCCAAACTGCAATGCATATTCCTCTCTTTATGACTGTGAGTTATGGGGCCTTATGCTCTCGCAAAAGGGGATCCAGACGTACAGTATGCTACGCTTTCGTAAGTTAGGTGACTTTTACAACGGCATTAATTTGATAACATGGGAGGCTTTTGCAAAACAATTCGACTCCCAGAGCTGTGATCTTTGGTTAAGCTTCAGGCAGATTACATGTTTTCTCTTGACTAATTTTAGAGGAACTAACGAGAGAGCCAGAATAATTTTAAAAGCAGCCTTCGAGGTAAATTTAACTGGTATTGGCAGATGGTATAGGCCATTGCGACAGGATACGAATAATGCCTCGTTGAAACAATGCTCCCAAAAATTGCTCAGGAAACGAACTGCTGGTTTAATATCCAGGAATGGCAATGAGTCAGTGAGCTTGGCCATAGGGCTTTGAGGGCGGCCAATTTCAAAAGAATGTCCTTTCTTTCTAGATGGACGGCTTATTATACTCCCTCCAGACTCCATAAATGGTTTCCTTCAACCCCGAATGACTGTTTTAGATGTAATTTGCCCGAGGCGGATGATTGGACACATACATTTTTCATATGTTTAAAACTACAATTCTTCTGGGAGGAGGTATTTCGGTTTAGTAGTAAATGTACGTCAATAGACATCCTACCATGTACATCGTTGGCTTTATTTGGCTTTTCGCATGCAGTTAGCCAGCTTTCAATACATAGGCAATGTTTTGTTTCTCTAGCCATAGCGGTAGCCAGATCTTTAATATTGCAGAATTGGAGATCTCAGAAAATTCCTACATTGGGTCAGTGGCTACTAAAGCTGGATCGGGCCTATAAATTTGAAGAAGCCTACGCGAAGAGGATAGGGGCGCTGCGGAGATTTGAGTTGACCTGGGAGGGCTATTCTGGCACCACGCAAGCAAACAATACTATGTAACTCAAGTGTTTTTTTTGGTATAAATTTAATATTAATGGATATTAACCTCCGCATGTTTTCGAAATAGTCAAAAGATGGGTAGTTCATAGGAGAGAGCTTAGGGTGTAGAATCAAACTAATTGTGAAGTACCCCTTTTTAAAGATGTTGCCTGGAATCCTATAGGCCCTTTAAGTTAGGGGGTACATGTTATCACGGAGCGGCTATTTAGGATGCTGGTTTTGCACATCATGTTAAATAGAATATGAATTTGTGCTTTTTTGTACTCTTTAAATATGAGACTGGATATTTATAGGATCAATTTTCTTTTCTTTTTTGTTTTTGTTTTTGCATATCTTTCTTATCATATTTATCGTGTAAATTGGATTATGTATTTGTCCTACGTATTGTCTATTATAATATGAGATTGGAGATTTTGTACATTTGTCTGTTTTATGTACCTTGGTTATCATGTCTGGTATTTTACGCTCAATAAAAAAATAAAAAAAATAAAAAAAAGGAAAGATCCCTCTTTAAGTGTGTTGTTACCTATTCGTGCCTACCTATAGGACAAAAGTACATGTTTACAAACAACAGCTGCATTTGTGTGTTTTGTCTAGGTGCTAGGGCCTGACCAGAACAGAATACAAGGGGCATTGTTGTTTGACCTTGTCTACAGTGTTCAGACTAAATCCCGGGAAAGAACAGAACACGAAAACAACAGCAGGTTCTGTGTGAAAGTACAGCGTGGCAGAAAGCAAAATACTTTTGTATAGTAACCTGCGAAAAGCAGAAGGCAGTCTGCAAGGGGCTCGTGCTAACATAGGGAAAATGACAATGGGCCTGCCCAGGACATATAACACCCTCCCCTTGGTCAGGATGGTAGCACCAAAATGACGACAGAAATCAGGTGATAAGCAGAACCAAAGCGTTCAACATAGTTTGTAGGCTGTCTCTTTTATAGGGACTATGGCCAAAATTAAAGAAAGGATTTGTAGTGAAAATTGTATCCAGTTCCTGCGTATCTCCGAGACCCAGGAAGTAGGATGCCAAGTAAAAAGACAAGGATTCCAGTAAGAAATCTGAACCTTCCAAATTAGAAATGTCAGCCATCCAGTCGAGCAGGTCAAAGGAACAAACGTGCTCCTCGTATCCAGTTTTCGACAAGACCATGAAAGGACAACCTATGGTGATTTCAATGAAACTGAGATCAAGAAGACGTTGCTCAGTTGCACAGGGATCACCTCCGGCGACAGGCCACAACGCGGGGTTGTACACAAGCCGCATAACCAAGGAACAGTCCTGGTTATGGGCCACTAACAGACCAATAAACAGTTCGAAATCCAGGGAAGCGTGGGGTGGTGTAGCCAGGCAGACTTCTAGGGCCCATTGAAAGGGGCCCCGGATGCAATGGAACACAGGTTGCACACAGATGAAGTAAGCATAGTGGAAGCTTAGACAAAAATCGGCATCTATAGCTTCTAAAGCCACCACTCCAAAAAGTTGCAGCTTTCGCTCACGGTATAGTTGCAGCGATGCCTGTCCGGGCAGGACCACAAACGGAGGAGCCATTGCGGAATAGATGGAACAGCACGATGATGCCGCAAATTAAGATGAGCATCAGCGGGAACCCACCGAATATGCTGGAAAAAGTAGAATGTATAAAAGCTGGGATTACTCCAAAATTAGTCTGAAATGATGTTGCAAGTCCGGAGCCCATAAGTTTAAAAAAGTGTGCCAGGCCCGTGGTATCAGGCGCATTAACTATTTGATGTATCAATTCTCCAAAATGTAGGGGGAGATTTGTGTTTAACAATGATTGTATTTCACTAGATGCTCTCGCCACCTGCAATTCGAAGGTCTCATGCGCCGAAGTGAGAGCCACTTCTTGTTGAAACAATAATGCTTTAAGTCTGCTTAGCTTATTGAAATCTGTTTTCAAAGTTGGAATGGAAGGCCATAATGAACTATCTACACTCCCATGTGGAGGGGGAAACAGGACGTTGTTGCAACAAGTAATTAACTGGGAAACAGACACCATGTACGGGATTCCCGCCCGCAGACTGCAGCAGTCCTAATTATTAAGGACAAGATAACTGCCATTTGAAAGCAGTGTGAGAATGGGAATTATTGCAGGAACAGTAGTTCCTTTAAAAAAACAAGCCAGATTTGGGGCAGAAACATTGCAAGCACTGTGAATTTTTACTTGTTGACACACAAGATAATGACCGGCAGTGGAGTCGCACCCTTCCCTGTTAGAAAAAACTTCTCTCTCTGCTCGTTGACAACGATATATAAAGGGCAGGGACGATAACTCATGTATGTAGCTGCTCCCAAGGGGTTCACATCTACCCACTGAAAAACATTTCATGCAGGCAGTGAACTGAAACATCGAGATGGGCAACGAGATAACCCTGTGTATTAACCATACCACAGAATGAGTTTCAGCTATAGTGAAGGGAAGTTGTTCAAGTTTCTCTATATGTAGCATGGTGTAACACGCATCTTTCATAGCAATGGATTGTTGTTTACGTGTTAAATTAAATGGTAAGAACAATGTGCAATAATTTAGGTAATGCCAAGGAGCGCACCCATTCTTAACTGTTTGCAGTGTCCAACCAAATTGCATAACTGATCTAAGTGGCTTCTGACCATGATACAGGGTAGACAATTCATTCTATACAATATCCATTACAGATGATACAATGGCATCTAAAGTATAAATACGAGAAAGTAATGTATTAATACTGTTGTCGACAACAGCAAGCACTTTATCTAAATTATCTTGATCAATTTGGCGTAAACGTACTGCAGCTTCCAGTTGCGACAATTTCCAAAGTTCTTTATATGCAGCATAAATAAATCGTTTCGAACGTGGGGATTTGGGTCCCAAAAGGAAATCAGATAAGTTTATATCTTCAGATAGGAGAGAAAGATGTTGTTTCATGGGAGACAATGTGGAATGTTTTAACAATTGTTGACATAATTTACCTACAGAATAAATAGTAACAGTATTGGAATGTGGTGTTTGTGGATAACATGGATCAGGTCTACTTAATTTGAACCCAGAAGTAGTGTTCATGAAACGAGAATGACAAACATTTGTATTCAAAGGCCATAATGACCTATCATAGAAGAATTAATTGTACCATTTAGTATCATACTATTTAGTTGATCTTCCGTATAATTTGTATAAGAGTGCCAATTATCAAAAAAGGCTAAAGATGCAATTGTGGGAGTATTCAGTTCTTTAATTTTCCCAGACAAGTAGTCTGTTGAACAATGTCATTAAGAAAGATAATTTGCGTAGGTATCAGACATGCACGGAATAATGATTTTGTACCTTGGACTTGCCATAATTTAGTGCCCCATACTGATTTTAAGTCAATATTGTCCTTCCAGTAATCCTATCCTTTTAGAGATAAGTTGTCAATGAAAAGGGATGCATATATTAACTTGGTCTGAGTAAGCATATATTTTTTTGAAAGAGTGGGAGACAATTTAAAATAGTATGATGCCGGGTTTGAAAGGTTATAACCGGTAAAATAAGTGAACTTCATCTTTCGTGTATTAATATCTCAAAATCTATTGAACGCATTTACAAAGAGCCTCTCTCTATGAAGTAGCTTTTACTGTACTGCAAAACAAACATTTGTTTTGAGCTTAACTTGGAAACATAATTGGGTTTTTTTAAACTTCATTTTATTGCAACTCTGCACAAATGTTACGTTGCATGTCCATCGTATAGTTTATGACGCCTTGGTAGCGACCTAATTTTTGCCAGTTGACAGGCGATACATAGGGCTTACCTCCCCCCCCCGAGAAGATTGTGTGCAGTAATACTTTTCTTTAATAAAATGAAAAACAAACAAGAAAAACCAAGAGAACCATGGCGGCAATGGTGGTGGAAGCTCAACCCCCCCGGGTGCAGCGGTGAATCTTCTGGTGTAGGACTGGCACTGATCTATAATAATTTTACAGGGAAGCAAAGGGGGGGGTCTACTGCAACGTTCCCCTATGTGTACTATGTCTGTATGTAGGGTCAGGGGTTCCCTTCATTCTTCTGATTATGAGTGGTGCTAGCAAGGCTGAGTGTCTGGGATGGTTTCCCCTCACTCTCGGCTTGGCTCTCTGGCGCCTGCATTCTCTCCAGCATATATCCCCACTCTTCCAGAACTCGCTCTGCATTCTCATCAGTTCGTACCGCTCGAAGACTGCACTCCTCAGCTACTCCCTATTCCCTCTTATCTGCCTTTCACCAACTGAGCCTTGTAGGGAGTGCATGCGTCCAGTGTATTGTGATGCGGTGCTTAGCCAGAACTAGACCCAGGAGAGCAAACATGTGTCGCATGTGCGCTCCCTTCTCCCTTCTTCGGCATCAGAAGTACTCCTACAATGCACTGTTTGACTGACTTTTCAATTTGCGTGGCCGTGACCGTCCGGAGTCCTTTCCGGAGTCCTTGTATCACTCTCTGCCAGTATGATTGCAGCCTGGCACATGTCAAGGTCATGTGTATAAATGTAGCTGGATCTGCCCTGCAACGGGGACACACCGCAGAGCGGCTAAAATTGAAGCGTGCTAATCTCTGCAGCAATAAATAAGTATGGTGCAGATAATAAAATGGGGTAAGCTTAAACCTCGCTTTGCTGGCCACCTCTCGTACTTGCGCAAACGCTCTCTTCCACTCACCATACGTGATGGGAGAGGGCAGGTCCGCCTCCCATCGGTCTTTTATTGTGGAGACCTTGACTGTGCGATCTTCTTTCAGGGCTTTATATATCCGCGAGATCGGTCTTCTGGTGGACCCCGGGTCTAATAGCAACGCTAGTGTGTGCGACTCTTCTGGCTCATCTGTGCAGGAGAGCCAGATTTAGCAAACTGTGCGCGCTATTTTAGCATACTGTAAGAAATGTCTGCATGGTCCCTGGAACCACTTCCTCGCTTTTTCGAATGTCAGGAACATCCTGTTCATAATTAGGTCATCCGCCGTCGTGCACCCCGCCTTATACCATTTGGTAATGTCCATAACAGCCTGAATGTAGTGGAATCTCTGCAGCCACCGAAGCGGGAGCACACCAGCGCACTGGGCCCTGCAGATAACCTGAGTAACAGCCTGCTCCCATACCTCTGATACTTGTCGGATTATGTGCAGGCATTCTCTCGGGGCCTGCGAGCCGAGCCAGATAGGTAGTTCAGTCCCATTGCCCCAACCGGCCAGCCGTGCCTTTTCTATGTTGTGACCCTCTGCACACCACTGCGCCACATATTGTAGCAGCCCAGCATAATAATAATAGAGTCTGAAGTCTGGGAGTCCCTGTCCTCCCAAATCCATGTCTAACGTCAGCACCATGAGTTTTACTCTGCTGCGTCCCCTGGCCCAGACCAGCGAGACTAGGAGACTATTCAGGGTGTAAAAAGTGGATGCTGGGATCCTGCAAAAGGAATTCTGCAGGTCGTATAGGCATTGAGGGAGCATAACCATCCGTGCCATAGCCACCCGTCCCATGACCGAAAGGGTAGTCTGTTCCAAAACCGGACCAATTCCCTCAGGCCTGTAATCACCACTCCCATATTTAGAGCGTACTGTGCTTCTGGGGAGTGTGCCATCTGTATACCCAGGTAACGGAAGTGATCCCTCTCCCAGTTGAGTTCCACCACAGGAAGGTTTGAGGGGGTCTCCCTTTGGTAACACCGCCAGTGGGAATATGACCGATTTTTGGCAATTTATGTGCAGGCCTGACACGGTCCCAAAGGAGGCTAATATATCTAGGAGTACCGGTACTGCCTCTTCCAGCTGTCGGACTTATAGGAGTGCGTCGTCTGCATATAAGGCGATGACATGCATGCGTCTATCAACAGGGATACCCCACCGATTCATGTCTTGCCTCAGCCAGATTGCCAGCAGCTCCACTGCCAGGGAAAAGAGAAGGGGGTATAGCGGACATCCCTGTGTTGCGCCCCTTTTAATAGGTATTGTACCTGATGCTAGGCAGCCGCTACGGATCCGGGCACTTGGCTTGTAGTAAAGAAGTCGGACCCAGGCTAAGTTGTCTCTCTCTAATCCCATTCTCCTTAGGACCTCCCACAGATATTGCCGTCTCAGAGTGTCAAATGTCTTCTCGATGTCTAAGGCGACTACTGCCATCCGAATGTCACTGTCTGCAACCGAGTTCATCACATGTGATAGGTGGCGTATATTCATATGTGTTCCTCTTCCTGGAAAAAATCCGACTTGGTCTTCATGGACTAACTGTGTTACCACCCTGCTGAGACTCGTTGCCAAGACCTTGGCGAGTATTTTTACGTCTACCCCCAGCATTGACAGAGGTCTTTAAACCCCAGGGTCGTTTGTATCTCTGCCCTGTTTCGGGAGCATGACGATCTATGCGTCCCTCATGGACTGTGGTAGGACGCCCAAGCGCTTGGCTTCCTGCAATGTTTCTAATAGCCAGGGGAGCAGAAGGTCCACGTACGTCTGATAGAATTCCACGGGTAGGCCATCTGGGCCCGGGGATTTACATCGAGCCATACCCTGTACCGCCTCCTGCAGTTCGTTAAGTTGGATTGCAGCCTCTAATTCCTCTACCTGTTCCCCTGTGAGAGAAGGAAGAGGCACATCATCTAGGAACCCCAAAGTTTCGGTCATTGCTGTCTCTGGGATTTTCCGGTACACTGTTGGTAAGTGGTCACGCAGCAGGGAGCTGACCCCCGTTTGTGTAACCAAGGTAGTGCCTTCAGGGGATCGCAGCATCTATACAAGTGGTGGGGGTCATTTCTGTTGTAGAAGCCAGGCCACTAATCTTTCTGAAATCGCCCTCTCTATGTAGCAGCTGGCGATATTCTCGTCTTGTGAAGCAGTCGAGCCTATCCCACATCTCACCCACTCTACGCTGCACGCATAGGAGAGCATCCTTGCGTGGCTCCTGTTCTTGTCCCCTGTGTTGCAGTCTAGAACATTTCTCATCTTCAGCGAGGTCTCACTCTCACTGTCTCCTTGTGCCCCTAATACTAGATAGACATTCTCCGCGTGTGACCACTTTTAGCGTATCCCATGCCACTCGCCTATTGTCTGTGGATAACCAATTAGTGTCAAAGAAACCTCTTATGGTCTCCCTAATGTCTTCTCGGAACGCTGTCTCTCGGAGAGCCTCCGGTCGTAAGCGCCATAGTGGCACTCTTGGTCTATTGCACTCCAACCCCCATTCCAGCAACACTGGAGCATGGTCTGGCAGAAAGCGGCCCAGCAAATGAGTCTGTGCTACAGCTGTAGAGGCCTCCTCATAGAGCAGGTATCTATCAAGTCTGCTGGATACAGTTTGGGATGGGGTATAACAAGTGTACCCTTGTGTACCAGGGTGCTGTTCACGCCATCAGATGTCCACACAGTGTAGGCGTGCCATTACGTCACGTAAGGCTGCTGACATATTGGGTTTAGTGTTTAGGCTCAGAGGATGTCTATCTAGGGTACCATCTAACACGCAATTGAGGTCCCTCTGCCCATATTAATGGGCTCCCCATGTAGTGGATTAACAGCTTCTCCTGTTTGATAAAATTCCCCATCAACCACATTCGGGGCGTAGACGTTCATCAAGCAAACCTCCATGCCATCCAACACGCCATGCACCACTACATACTTCCCTCTATGTCTGCTTGGTAGCCATGGACCTGAAATGGGACTTGTGGGGCTACCCAGATTGCTACCCTTCGCGCATATGTGGAGTAAGTGGAGGAGAACAGCTGTTCCCTCCATTTCCTATGCAACCTCTGTGACTCGATGTCTGACAAGTGTGTCTCCTGTAGCAGCATCACTTGGACGCCTTGTCGTCGCAGATAGGTTTGCACTCTGTAGCGCTTTAGGAATTAATTAAGCCCCCTCATATTCCATGTTATAAATTTAAATCGGCCTGTCCTTTTTTTCCACCTGTGACCTTCTCTCATCAGTCACTCGCTTTTTTGCCACCATTACCGCCAGCGATACATGCTAAATTAACATTTGAACCATCGGGTAGACACTGCAAAAACAATACGTGCATTCCCATATGCGACCAACTCCCACTGTATCCTCCCTGTCCCTCCATCCCCAGAACAATGTCAAAATTAGTTCTGCAAGTTTTACATTAACAGTGTAGAAACAATAATCCATGACTGCAAGTGAGTGCAGATCACACTTGTTATCGCTCAGACATTCAAGTCCTGCAGTCTATGGCTGCCGTCCAGTCTTCTGTCACACCACACTCAGCCACCTAAAGTATACTCTATGCCAGGTGGGATCAGCGCATGGATGGGGACCAAGGGTGCCGGCTGATCACCCCTTCCCAATCCTGGTCCCCACTCACACTCAAACGCACCCTCCATCCCTCAATAGCTCATCCATCATTTGTGCAGAAAACTGAACAGATAGAGAATAGAAGAAGGGAAGAGGGGGGAGTGCGCACCCACCAGCCTTGCAGATAGCTGCCTCCCAGTCTCTTCATGGCTCAGCCCTTGTCCACAAGCGTAGTCTCATGCCCCAGTCACACTTATCATAGCCCTCCCCTTCCTGTACGGTCAGGCATGCCACTCATCTGTCAGCCCATATTCATCTTATCGCGATAAAGCTGCAGTCCATAGGTGTATCAGGAGTTTTCCGGTTGGGGGGTATCTTCCACCACGTCCCCCATACTAGCATCCGAGTTTGAGGCTGTGACTTACTCCACCAGGGTCCTCACAGCTTCACGCTAGGCTAATTGCAGCTGCGGGTCTACTCTAGGCGACCCTCTGTCCTCATTGCCGGCTTTTTACTGTTCTATGTCTGAAGATCCGTCTCGCCTCACCACTATTCTCTGAGTTGCGTGCAATGTGCGTCTAGGCCGTCTGCTACGTCAACTGTTCTTTTTTAGTTTGCCGGTGCCTGCGGCCCTCGCTGATGCCTCCCTTGGTGCAGGGTTCTCCCTTTTCTGCCTACCTCCAACCAGTCCCATGCCGCCTCTGGTAATGTGAAGAAATGGGCATGATCGCCATGCAGGACCTTCAGCTTGGCCGGATAAAGGAGCATATAGTGAGGATTCATCGTTCTGAGTTTCAGTTTTACCCCTCGGAACGACGCTCTTTGTTGTTGAACTAGTCGCGTACAGTCTGGGAAGATGTGTATCACATGGTTCTCGAAGACTGGATCCCAATCTCAGCGAGCTGCTTTTAGGATGTTGTCACGGTCCCTGTAATTTAAAACTTTCACAATGATAGTTCGTGGTGCTGCACCCTCAGGGGGCATTGGGGCCAACGGCCGATGTGCTCGTTCAATCACGAAGATTGCTGAGAGGTCTGTCCCTGAAAGCGTTCTTTAAATCCATGTCTCTAGGAAGAGTTCTGGTGCTTTCCCTTCCACTCCTTCCGGGAATCCGACAAAACAGAGGTAGCATCTTCGGGAGCGTCCCTCCGCGTCTTTGGCTTGTTGTTCCAGGTCCGCAGTTTTAGCAGTTAGATCTGAAAGGACTGCTTTCAAGCTGGACACCTCGCCCTGTAGCTCAGTGACGTTCTTCTCAGTCGCTATGGATTGTTCCATCACCATGCGGAGGTCAACCCACAACAGCCCAATGTCTAGAGACATCACATCAATCTTGACTTGTACAGCTGAACTGGAGGATTCTATAGTTGCTAGGATTTGCGCTCCGGTGGGGGCAGTTTGCATATGGTCTCTTTCTGTGGACATCTAGCGCGGTGCATTCGGCTTCGCTGCGCCTCCTGGCACCGTATACTGGTCTATTTTTGTCTGTTGTGACCCTCTTTGCAGCCGATCCTTGCCAATGGCTGTGCTCCCCTGGTTGCTAGGCAAGGGCGCGCAGTATCCATGTGTCATGGGTGTGGCAATGTATCGCACGTGGCCTCCCCAGATGCGCTGCAGTGTCTTAAGGCATGCTCCACCTCAGTGGTCTCCTCCGCGCACCATACAACTCCAGCGTCCACCCTCATAGAATTGATGATTTGCTCTTATTTCGGTTTCTCTAATAACATCAATATGTGGGCCCCATGTATGTTTTAATAATTTTGCCCCCCCCGGGGGTTAAGGCATGGAGCAGTGTCCTCAGCAGATCAACAGAATTCACACCGGTGCACCCCTGGCACCTGGCAGACTTTCTCTCGGCCCCTCTGCCACTTCACCTCTGTCTCTCCAGCTCAGCGATGTGCGGCCCCCGGTAAAGGGTCCCCTCTTTTGTGCCCCAGCTTAAGTGGAAGGGGTAACTTCAGGGCAGTATTTACGTTGACCCCTGTGGGCTCCCCACTGTGCCCCTCAGTGGTTTAGGGACTGCAACGTCACGGGGGACCATGCCTCAATTCCAGAGCACGTGGCTGGGCTCCCTCCTGTCCCCAACAGTTCCCAGCTGTGGTGTTAATGTCCATTTGGGGGGAAGGGGACTCACCGTGTCCAATCATGCAGGTGCCGGTGGGCCTCAGGGGCTCTGGGCATGGCCCGGTCTACCTCCCAGCAGCGGCTGCAGCCGGATGTTAGCCTAGCAGGTCCACACCGAGTGTGTCCGGAGGCCCGATGTACGCCCCGCCCACCAAGACCATCCAGGGCCTCGTCAGTCCCAGATTCTAGTGGGGGGGGGGGCCTGGCTCAATGTCTGCAATACTCCCTTGAGTGTTCTGGAGTTAAGGGTAGGCAGCTCTCCCGTTGCTGTTCTCTGCCCCGCAGACAAGACTCTTGCCACGCGAGATCCTGGGGTCACTCCTGCTCTTCAGGCCAGCCCCACAGTGGATCGGCCCCCTCCCCTGCTAGGCGTCGGGTCTTGCACCAGCTCTCGTCCGCCACTTTCACTGTCCGCAGGGGAGCATGCAGGTGGGTTTCACACAGTCCACGTCCTGAGATCTGCTCTCTTCTGCGATGACAGGCTCGCCCAGCCCCGTCTTCGTTTGTAGCGGTTACGGGGGGTATGGGGCTTGCGTGCGTCACGTGACAGTTACCGTTCTGCTTTTGGATCCTGCTCTTACCTCTGGGCAGAAGGTGACGCTATTAATCCACCATGACTGGGTGGTGAGGCGAAATTGTCCGATTTTTGGCGGGCGGGCCACGGAGCTTCTCAAGCTGCCTCTGCTCTGACCGCCATCTTGGCCATGCCCCCAAACACCATGTTTTTGATCCCCCTACCGCTTTGACTTTTCTCCCTGTGGACAGATCTGCATGAAATCTGAAACTTACAGACATGCCATTGAACTATGGAAAATATTTAATTGGTCCCTGTGAAATATGTAAAATATTTTTGGGGTTCTTGTGAAATTTTGAACGCGTTATCTAAATGGCAGCCACAAACCCTTGAGCACAGCTTTTCCGTTGTTCATTCTTAAGTCAGCATTCTAAAATATAAATGGTAAATAAAACCTGAACATTCATATTTCAATTTGTACCTGTTGTTAGCTTCAACATGCTGGGAACCGCTTCAACAGTCTTTCACTTCTACAGACTAAATATGTTTTTTAACAAAGAAAATAGTGTTTTTTTAAATACAATTCTATATTCTTAACTTGTCTTAAATATATAATTGTGTATTTTTCTCTTTTGAACTACAGACAACCCAATACTGTAGTTCAGTATATTACATTCTGTTTTCAATAAACATTTCCATGTTTGAAAAAACACCCTTTTCAAGCTAAAATATTTTTTACCCAGTACGACTATATAATATACACAATACATAACAGATAACATGTAATATAGCTCTACGTTGGAATCATTCGAATTGCTCTGAAATAACCATAGTACTTCAAAAATAAGAAAGAGGTACCATGCATTATTACGTGGTATTCTGTCCCCAGAGATTAAATTTTTTTATCATTTCTAATACAAGTCATGTTTGCTTTATGGGCCATTGTGGCTCATGACTGCCTGGGGCTATTAATTGTCATTGCTGTTTGGGGACATTGATATTCCTTAGTGCTTCAGAATATTGAGGTTAATTGCTGCTGCGATCATTGATTCCTGACGTCACTAAAACTCATTAGTGACTGGTACCATTGAGGCTCATTAGTTCATGGGGCCATTGATGCCCATAACTGACTGAAGGCAGTGATGGGCATTAATGCCTGGGACTACTGAGGCTTGTTATTTCAAGGGGCTATTTCTGCCTATTAGTATGTTGGTCATTGAAGCTCACTGCTCCATGGGGCCTTAGTGGGCAAGACTGCCTAGGGCCATTGACATATATGAGTGATGCTTGCTACTGCTTGGTAAATTGACCGGGGCTTTTAACCTATTTAATGTAAAAGGATAAACCGTTAATGTCCACTACATTGCCTCTGTTGTACAGATAATGTGGGTGGTTCTTCCACCAAGTTAGCACCAGAAGGGGTTTCTTTTCAAAAAAGAAATTGAGAACATGAGGGAAGAGCTGAATGTTTTTTTTTTGTTTTGCAGTATGACTTACAGCATGCACAGTGTTGAAATTGAAAGCAGACAGCGCCATTATGCGATGTCTGCTTTCACTTTGATCAGTGCTTTGGGGAGGGGCATAAGTCTGTCCCGGGGCACAATCTGTGCAAAAGAGGTACAGTTGGAAAGTGGATAATGTCCCAAAAGGCATTTGTGGGCGGAGCTGCCCAACTGCTCAGGGGCATGTACTCCTTGCCTAAAGATTTAAAAATAGTCTTCCTGCCCCCTTGGGTGCAACAATTGAGCTGTATACCCCCAGTCTGCACCTTCGGGGGGAGAGGGGAGGGGGAAATCCCACTAGACACCAGAAATAATTTAAGAACAAAAAGGAAGGGGGTGGGCTGCCTATCCAGGCATTGGAGCTTGTGCAACATCTAATAATAGCCCCAGCAGACTTTCTGCGCTCCCCCTGCTGGGAGGGGGCACAAAGCTGATTAATCTACTGCATTCTCATTTTTAAAAAAGAAGGGGTGTAGGCAGCCCACTCTGGCATCAGGTCATGCCCGCCCACACCAAAAGCAACAACACTGCCTTTTATCCCCCTGAAGTGGGGAGAAATCCCACTAGACACCAGGGATTTTGTTATGGAAAAAAAAGAAACCGTGTGGGTGGCCCATGAATTGGGCCATGTCCACCTGACTAGCTTCAGCAGATGTACTGACATCCCCCACTCCCAGATGGTGGGGCAGAAAGCCCACAAGACCATCAAGTCTATTTTTTTTCCAAAAAGGAGTGTGGGCACTGGGCAGCCTACTCTGGCATCGAGCCATACCGCCACCCCAAAGGGGCAACACAGTCTTTTACATTGCCCCCGTTGGGGTACAGAAAGAACAGTAGACTGCAAGGCAATAAAAAACAGAAGGGTAGAGGGCAATCTGCTCAGGCATCGAGCTGTGCCCAATCCAATTATGGCCTCAGCAGTCTTTCTGACACCAGGGGCCATGTTAGGGGGTGTTAACCCACAATCTGTCCACGGTGAAGGTGGGAAGAAAGCTCACTAGACACCAGGGAAAATGGTAAATAAAAAAAAACGAGGTGGGGCGGCCCGCCCAGACTTTGGGCTGAGCCACCAC
The DNA here is from genome assembly GCA_963921515.1 of Calotriton arnoldi. Lineage (NCBI taxonomy): Eukaryota > Metazoa > Chordata > Amphibia > Caudata > Salamandridae > Calotriton > Calotriton arnoldi. The sequence continues at coordinate 9,843 of CAWUFW010027652.1, read as the reverse complement.
CCCATAATGGCCATAGCTGTCTTTTCATGCCTCTGTGGGTGACAGGTTGGGACAGTTTACCGCAGGTTGAGGGGGTAAATCCAAATTTCCTCTCACATTCCAATGTAAATGACTGCACTATTCAGGCTCTGGGGCATCCGGCAGCCAATGGAACCCTGCAAACCCTGGGTATTTCTGAAACTCAAGACCTAATAAATGCAGGAAGATGTGGCTTGTGTGAATCCGTCAACATTTTCTTACTCAGAATGCCCTGCAAATGTCAAACTTTGGCAAAGTCATGTATTTTCTTCACATTTGTGTGAGGGTAAATTTTCGGAATCTGCAGAGGTCCACAAAATTCCTACCACTAAACGTTTACATTCTTCTTCCGATAAAAACAGCATTGAGGAACAACTGGTGGATTCTCATTCTAGAAGACAGAATTGGGGACAAAACATATCAAGGGATCTCCCAAAGGCCTCAGGACACCACCCTAACTGAAGCATAAACAGATATCTCTGAATAACTGCAACTACTCTAGCAAGGTATAAATGTAAACCTTTCCATGCTCAGCCAGGTATTTGTGTATGAATACATATATGTACAGTCAGAAACAGAATTCTGGAACACAAATTAAACATACAATGTACTAACTTTAATACAAAACAGGTGTGTAAAAAATTAGGTTATTTGTTGAGTGGGGTGAGAACCCAATCCTTGTCAGGGTGAACCACTGACGCCACTAATTAAACCTGTGCTTAACCCACTGGTGGCTTGGCACAAAGCTGTCAGACTTAGAAGCAAAGTATTTATGCAGCACTTAAACAGTAATAAAGTGAAAGCACAACACGAAAATTCCCAAATCAATTTACATAAATAGGGTAAAATTTAATAACATGATACAAAAATGACAAAAATACAATGAGTAGTGCCGGGGATATGAATTTTTAAAGTTTGAATAAAAGAAGAATGCACCAACTGTGGTCATCTGGTCGCGTGAGAACGGGTCAAAGTCAAACGTTGAGGCCAATTCCAATAGAGGACAGGTCGGATACAGGAACTAGGTCGGTCCCGGTCCCAGAGTTACCTTTGGGCTTAGAAGGAATTTTGATAAACTAAAGTCTTCAACGGGGCAAGGCACAGGCTGAATCCAAAGATGGGGTCGACAATGACAGGGAGCCACTGAATGAATTCTCAGGGAAGCTGCTAACGATGGTGGGAAAATTCAAGATTTTACATCAAGGAGTTTTTCGTCGTCAATGGAGGGGGCTGCCCTACATTGGGCTCAGTGAAGATTTCTATTTTCGAACTTAGAAGTTCATTGGGAGCTCAGATTTTCTCAGCGGGGCAAGGTTGCAGGCTGTAGCTGAAGAGTGCTCCATGAGGCCCCGCTGAACAGGGTTTGCTGCTGCAAGGAAGAATGTAGCAGGAGCTGCGGCAAAGTTAATCCCACCGGCAATGCACCCTTGGCTGTTTGGCTTGCAGATAGGCCCCAGACCCACACCTGTTCTCGGAGCAGAAATTTGTGTATTAGTTCCTAAGTCCCAGCTTTTAGGCTTAGGCAGTTAGGCAGGAGGAGTGCACTCTAACGCCAATCCAAGGATCTAGGACTGGAAGGGCACCATTTGAGGGTTAGGACTTACTCCATCAGGGACCAGAAGCAGGGTCCAGGGCAGATTCAGTTGGAAATGGCCAGCTGGGGAGTTGCAGGGAGAGAGGCCTCTGAAAGTTTGTTGTGTCCCTGTATCTCAAACAGGCGGTCAGCCAACTGGTACTTGGAGTCACTTCTAGGGTACTGGGTTCAAGACAAGTAGGCACAAGGAGATGATGGACGGAGTGCTGAAACTTTTCAGACACTCACCCCCAGTCACAGATCTGGGTTGAATCCATCATCGTTCTTTAGCTCACTTCGTCACCCCAGTTCAGACACAGCTATATGCAAATCAGTCTTGACCCTGTGCCATATGGGAACAGTCCAGCCGAACTGCCAAACCATGTCTTCCCTGGACCGGAAACAAGCATCCTGGGACCGGTTTCGGGCTAACAGCCCTCCTCAGCCAGACTAGCTTGAATCCAGTGGCAAAGTGAGCAAGGGACCCATGTCTGGGCATACCCTGCCAACTTAGGGCGAACAAAGCAAACACAAGGAGATGATGGACGGAGCGCTGAAACTTTTCAAACACTCACCCCGTCACAGATCTGGGTTGAATCCATCATCGTGCTTTAGCTCACTTCGCCACCCCAGTTCAGACACAGCTATATGCAAATCAGTCTTAACCCTGTGCCTCATGGGAACAGTCCAGCCGGAACTGCCAAGCCATGTCTTCCCTGGACCGGAAACAAGCATCCTGGGACCGGTATCGGGCTAACAGCCCTCATCAGCCAGGCTAGCTTGAATCAAGTGGCAAAGTGAGCAAGGGACCCACGTCTGGGCATACCCTGCCAACTTAGGGCGAACAAAGCAAACACAAGGAGAAGATGGACGGAGCACTGAAACGTTTCAGACACTCACCCCCAGTCACAGATCTGGGTTGAATCCATCATCGTTCTTTAGCTCACTTCGCCACCCCAGTTCAGACACAGCTATATGCAGATCAGTCTTGACCCTGTGCCTCATGGGAACAGTCCAGCCGGAACTGCCAAGCCATGTCTTCCCTGGACCGGAAACAAGCAGCCTGGGACCGGTTTCGGGCTAACAGCCCTCCTCAGCCAGGCTAGCTTGAATCCAGTGGCAAAGTGAGCAAGGGACCCATGTCTGGGCATACCCTGCCAACTTAGGGCGAACAAAGCAAACACCAGGAGATGATGGACGGAGCGCTGAAACTTTTCAGACACTCACCCCCAGTCACAGATCTGGGTTGAATCCATCATCGTTCTTAAGCTCACTTCGCCACCCCAGTTCAGACACAGCTATATGCAAATCAGTCTTGACCCTGTGCCTCAGGGGAACAGTCCAGTCCGAGCTGCTAAGCCATGTCTTCCCTGGATACGGAAACAAGCATCCTGGGACTGGTTTCGGGCTAACAGCCCTCATCAGCCAGGCTAGCTTGAATCCAGTGGCAAAGTGAGCAAGGGACCAATGTCTGGGCATACCCTGCCAACTAAGGGCGAACAAAGCAAACACAAGGAGATGATAGACGGAGCGCTGAAACTTTTCAGACACTCACCCCCAGTCACAGATCTGGGTTGAATCCATCATCGTTCTTTAGCTCACTTCGTCACCCCAGTTCAGACACAGCTATATGCAAATCAGTCTTGACCCTGTGCCTCATGGGAACAGTCCAGCCCAAACTGCCAAGCCATGTCTTCCCTGGACCAGAAACAAGCATCCTGGGACCGGTTTCGGGCTAACAGCCCTCATCAGCCAGGCTAGCTTGAATCCAGTGGCAAAGTGAGCAAGGGACCCACGTCTGGGCATACCCTGCCAACTTAGGGCGAACAAAGCAAACACAAGGAGATGATGGACGGAGCGCTGAAACTTTTCAGACACTCACCCCCAGTCACAGATATGGGTTGAATCCATCATCGTTCTTTAGCTCACTTCGCCACTCCAGTTCAGACACAGCTATATGCAAATCAGTCTTGACCCTGTGCCTCATGGGAACAGTCCAGCCCCAGCTGCCAAGCCATGTTTTCCCTGGACTGGAAACAAGCATCCTGGGACCGTTTTCGGGCTAATAGCCCTCATCAGCCAGGCTAGCTTAAATCCAGTAGCAAAGTGAGCAAGGGACCCACGTCTGGGCATACCCTGCCAACTTAGGGCGAACAAAGCAAACACAAGGAGATGATGGACGGAGCGCTAAAACCTTTCAGACACTCAACCCCAGTCACAGATCTGGGTTGAATCCATCATCGTTCTGTAGCTCACTTCCCAACCCCAGTTCAGACACAGCTATATGCAAATCAGTCTTGACCCTGTACCTCATGGGAACAGTCCAGCCCGAACTGCCAAGCCATGTCTTCCCTGGACCGGAAACAAGCATCCTGGGACCGGTTTCGGGCTAACAGCCATCATCAGCCAGGCTAGCTTGAATCCAGTGGCAAAGTGAGCAAGGGACCCACATCTGGGCATACCCTGCCAACTTAGGGCGAACAAAGCATACACAAGGATATGATGGACGGAGCACTGAAACTTTTCAGACACTCACCCCCAGTCACAGATCTGGGTTGAATCCATCATCGTTCTTTAGCTCACTTCGCCACCCCAGTTCGGACACAGCTATATGCAAATCAGTCTTGATCCTGTGCCTCATGGGAACAGTTCAGCCTGAACTGCCAAGCCATGTCTTCCCTGGACCGGAAACAAGCATCCTGGGACCGGTTTCGGGCTAACAGCCCTCATCAGCCAGGCTAGCTTGAATCCAGTGGCAAAGTGAGCAAGGGACCCAAGTCTGGGCATACCCTGCCAACTTAGGGCGAACAAAGCAAACACAAGGAGATGATGGACGGAGCGCTGAAACTTTTCAGACACTCACCCCCAGTCACAGATCTGGGTTGAATCCATCATTCGTTTGCTCACCACACCACCCCAGTTTGTACCCAGCCATATGCAAATCAGTCTTGACCCTGTTCCTTGTGGGAACAGTCCAGCCCGAACTGCCACGCCAGGTCGTCCTTGGACCGGAAACTAGCATCCTGGGACCGGTTTCAGGGCATTACCCTTCATCAGCCAGGCTAGCTTGAATCCAGTGGTGTAGTGAGCATGGGACCCACGTCTGGGCATACCCTTCCCACTTAGGGCGACATATGCAAAAGAAACAATTGATGGACGGAATGCTGGACAATGCAAACATTCACCCTCAGTCACAAAGATCTGGGTTAAATCCATCATTCTTTTGCTCACCTCACCACACCACCCGTTTGGACCCAGCCATATGCAAATCAGTCTTGACCCTGTTCCTTGTGGGAACAGTCCAGCCCGAACTGCCACGCCAGGTCGTCCCTGGACCGGAAACAAGCATCCTGGGACCGGTTTCAGGGCATCACCCTTCATCAGCCAGGCTAGCTTGAATCCAGTGGTGTAGTGAGCACTGGACCCACGTCTGGGCATACCCTTCCCACTTAGGGCGACATATGCAAAAGGAACAATTGATGGAAGGAATGCTAGACAATGCAAACATTCACCCCCAGTCACAAAGATCTGGGATAAATCCATCATTCTTTTGCTCACCACACCACCCCAGTTTGGACCCAGCCATATGCAAATCAGTCTTGACCCTGTGCCTTGTGGGAACAGTCCAGCCCGAACTGCCACGCCAGGTCGTCCTTGGACTGAAAACAAGCATCCTGGGAACGGTTTCAGGGCATCACCCTTCATCAGCCAGGCTAGCTTGAATCCAGTGGTGTAGTGAGCACGGGACCCACGTCTGGGCATACCCTTCCCACTTAGGGCAACATATGCAAAAGAAACAAATGATGGACGGAATGCTGGACAATGCAAACATTCACCCCCAGTCACAAAGATCTGGGTTAAATCCACCATTCTTTTGCTCACCACACCATCCCAGTTTGGACCCAGCCATTTGCAAATCAGTTTTGACCCTGTTCCTTGTTGGAACAGTCCAGCCCGAACTGCCACGCCAGGTCGTCCCTGGACCGGAAACAAGCATCCTGGGTCCGGTTTCAGGGCATCACCCTTCATCAGCCAGGCTAGCTTGAATCCAGTGGTGTAGTGAGCACGGGAACCACGTCTGGGCACACCCTTCCCACTTAGGGTGACATATGCAAAAGAAACAATTGATGGACGGAATGCTGGACAATGCAAACATTCACCCCCAGTCACAAAGATCTGGGTTAAATCCATCATTCTTTTGCTCACTGTAGGAAAGTAGGATCTGCTTCTTATGGTTACCCCCACTTTTTGCTTGATGTCTCACTGTTTTTGACTAGTCTGACTGGGATCCTGCTTATTAGGACCCCAGTCTATCTGCTTTCTCCCTTAAATTGACATACATGTACTTTGGTACACTCCAAATTGGATACTGGGGTACCCTTATCAGTCCCTAGTATATGGTACACATGTACCCAGGGCATAGGTACCCCTGAGGCCTCCCATGGGTTGAAGCATGTATTATGCCACCCATGAGAGGCCATGCAAAATGGAACTCCAGGTCTGCTACTGCAACCTGTGTAAGCTGGTGCTTGCACCACTTACTTTAGATATAGGTTCACTATATCTATTGGTCACTACACTTAAAACTTATAAGTCACCCCTATAGCAGGCCTCACCAATCCTGAAGGCAGGGTGTTGGGTTTTATGTGAGAGTGTGCCCCTGCATGAGCAGGGCCTCTCTGCAGCCTTCGGAGACCATTCTCCCGGGTTGTCTGTGACTCAGCCGGACATATAGGTAGAAGTGCATTATAACCTCGCTGTAAATGCTATCTCGAAAACTGCTGCATAGAAACATATTGTGTTTGGTATCAAACACCTTGGAATCATACCTCCACACCAGTAACTGGTGTGGGAGGTATGATTCCACCCTTCTGAAGCGAGCTTCGTGGGGTCACTGGCCTAACCGGTGCCAGCCTTCTCGACCCCGACAGCACAAAATGGATACTGCCGACCAGAGACACATTTCTGCCCTCCTGCTGCTGAGCCAAGCTCGAGCAGGGGAAGGCAGCACAATAGGCATCCTGTCACAGGGAGGTGTGACCACCTCCCAGACAGGATTTAGTGTATTGGGGCTGGGTGAGTGCACTCTGAGAGTGCCTGAAAGTCTGTACTTGGGCCACATTTGGTGTCCCTGTGCATAGTCCAGCTCAAACCAGTTCTGGGAGCCATTGGCTCCTGCTCTGGCGCGAAACTGGACAAAGGACATGGGTGTAACCACCCCTCTGTCCTGCCCCTCCTCTAGGAGGGTCCCCTGAATCTGTCCAACCCTCTCCCGTGGGTACGAAAGGGCTTTCCTGGCTGTAAGACTTTAGATTTTACGTGGACAAGATTCTACAAGAAGAAGCCACTGACCTTCGACCGTCTGGACACTCTGGACTTCGCTGGACCTTGACTGGGCTCGACTTCATCCCCCTTTCCGTCCGAAGCTTAGTTTGTGCCTTTGCTCCATACATGCTCCATGCAGGACCTGTGGTGCACTTAAGACACCTGAAGAATCTCCCTTGGATGAAGGAGTCACTCCCCTGCATTCGCAGGCACCTAATCGCAACTGACCGGTCTGCTGCTCCTGAGCTCCTGAGGACTCCAAAGATTTCAGCAACATGGGAGGTAGGTTTCTAAAGGTCTCTGAGGTTGATCTGCCCTCTCACCAAGTTTGAGGCCAGTAGCCCTCGTGGGGACTGCATAACCCGAACCCCTGTGCACCATGTCCATTTGCAAGTACATATGCTTGTTGGCGATTCCTGAGCTTGTGCATTGGTCTCCTTGTAGTCCTAACCCTAAGCAGTATTTGCATCAAAGAACTCTGGCCTCCTTGCACCGAGTGCTCCGTGGGCTGGTACTTTGTAATCTTGCTCGAGGTCCCCTCGCGACTCATGGTCATTCGGCCTGTGGGTCCTCCTGAGGGTCATCTTGATTTCTGTTGGGCTTTCCTATTTGCTCCAGATGTGCCCTGACTCTCCATTGCTTGGGGAGTCCCCTGGACCTTGATGGTCCACACCGTAATCTGTTTGACCTTCCTGCATGGGTTGCTTTTGCCAAGGCTTGTTGCTGTTCCCGCCAGACACCGACCCCTCAGCACTCGACATCCCTCATGATACAGCTCACCTCCAGCTCCTGGTTGTCCTCGACATCTCCTGGTCCTCGTGGCTGCAGAGTCAAGCATCCCTTCTTTGCACCTGAAGCACCCGACATCGGTGGGCATTCGTCTGCCGAGCCCTGGTCACTCTGAAGTGACCCAGACTCTGTCCCCTCTGCTTTCAGGTACCTTCCTTCCAGAATCCAGGCTTGGATTCCATCGGACCCTTTTCACCTTCACGGCAGCAGTACTTCTTTGCAGCTCTCCATTGAGAACGACGGCAGTTTCCGACGCCACTTCAGACCTATGCACCCGGCTCCTCTGGGATAGGTAACTCGGGTACTTCGGTATCCACGGGTGGGGTGGCTCTTCAAACTCTTAAGTTCCAAGGGGTTCGCTCGAAGTCCTCCTAGAAGGGTCCTTAAACTTTAAAAGTGTAACCGCGACTTCCCCATAGAATTGTACGGAGCCCGCGGTCGTGTCCCCACACTGCACCCAGCCTCCGTGGGGTCCCTGTCTACTCACCTTGGGTGGTTCCTTGGGGTCCCAGCGATTCTACGTGCTCCAGACCTTGTCTTGATCTCAGTCATGACTGTTATACCACTATTTTAGTATATGGTTTGGTCTCCCCCTGGAGCCCACTGTGTATTGTGCTACTTAAAACTGTTCTATTGATCTAGTATTGTGTGCTTTGTGTTCTATCCTCATGTAGAGGATAGTAGAGAATGGTGTATTAATAAATACATATTTTTATATAACTACTGTGTGGTTCTCCTTCATTTAGTCATTCAGGAGGTGATATTCTGGTAAAACAAGCTGCTTTACATTCCTTCAAGATTAACCGCTTCGGTGCTCGGGACGCCCCCGGCCGTCCGACGTCACAGTGGGCGTGTGCGGAGGACGGCCTGGGGCTGTCCTAAACACGCCCACTCAATAAATCACCCGCACCGCGGCGGAATTCGCGCTGCGGTCAACGGGTTAAGCCTGAAGGCTGCTCTCCACAGCTACCACTAGGATAGCTTTCTAAAGGTTATCTTTGACCTCATACATCATAAGGGTCGTTTGGACTGGTACAGGGTGCCCACTTTAATTAGTGGACAGCATATACCAGGCCAACTTCTCACATTGGTGTGCAGCGGTTGGGATTCAAGCTTGCTATTGTTTTACCAGATGAATCTCATTGAGTGATTAACTGAAAACCACTAAAGAATTAGGCACATATAATACTTCAAGATTAGAATAAGTAAGTTCTACTGAACTTGGGGTTGGGTAAGTTAAGGGTCTAGCACACCCTTTCTCCAACCTAAGAGAGTTTAGTTCCCACCAGGTTAGGTAGGTGCATACACCACACCACACTTAGTATGTCTTCTAAAGGAGAAGCCAGTGGCTCTCTGCCTTCTAGATACAATGGTCTTTCATTTCAGGATTTGAAAGCCATGTGTGCTTCTAGGAAGCTGAAGACAGGGAGAAATGCCAACACCCAACATCTCATTGAGGTGTTACTCTTAGATGACCTTAGAAAGACCCCAGGGTCTGATGAGGTAGATAGAGTGGGTGGGGTAGGGAATGAGGACAGGCCAGGGAGTGAAACCTTCTTTGAGCTAGAATCAAACCCTGACCAGGAGGATCAAAATGATTCCCCCCTGGACAACTTAGATCTTCCAGGAGGTGGTGGAGAAGGCCCCAGTGGCCCTCTACTCCTCCAGGAAGAATGCAGAGTTTACCAAGGAGATCTAGATCTCCCTCTGCAGAATCTCACCATTCAGGAACTTCTATAGGGACCTCCATATCCCATAAGAGAGATAGCTCTTATGACATAGAGCGCCAATTTCTAGAGCTTCAGAAAGCCAAGCTTAGGCTCAGGCAATAGCAATTGGCACTAGATAAGGAATCCTTAGAACTCCAGAAGGATAGGAAGAGATTGGGGCGCATATTATCAAGAACGGCGTTAAAAATTATCGCCGGTTTAGCGGCAGAAAACTGCTGCTAAAGCGGCGATAATGGGCTTGATAATATGCCCTGGAGAATTCCAATAGAAGCCCATGTTCTGGTGTCAACATGGGCTACTATTGGAATTCTCCAGGGCATATTATCAAGCCCATTATCGCCGCTTTAGCGGCAGTTTTCTGCCGCTAAAGCGGTGATAATTTTATCGCCGTCCTTGATAATATGCCCC